>MU746540.1:51537-81993 GCA_026770625.1 Nicotiana glauca
TTTCTGCTATTTTGGTTTGCCGGGATGTTCGGTGTTAGGAGTCGGAGTGTTTTGGGACACTTAGTCCCGAAATGAGAGCTTAAGAGTTGAAAAATGGTCCGTATTCGGAACAGTGTGAAGACGACCTCAGAATGGAAATTCGATGGTTCCGTTATCTCCATTAGGTGATTTCGGGGTTGGGAGCGTGTTCGGAATGTATTTGGGGGGTTCGTAGCTCATTTAGACTTGAAGTGCCGAAGTTTGAATTTTTGAAGTTTCCGGTATGATAGTGAGTTTTTGATCCGAGGGTCAGATTTGAATTCCGAAAGTTGCTGTAACTCCGTCATGTCATCTGGGACGTGCGTGCAAAATTCCAGGTCATTCGGGCAAGGTTCGGTTAGGTTTTTGATCGAAAGCGTGTTTTGTTGGAATTTGAAGTTCTTATGCTTGAATCTTTGATTTAATTAGATTTCCGGTATTGTTTTAGGTGTTTTAAGGATTGGTACAAGTTTGAATGAGGTATTACGTGGTATTGGTGCTTTTGGTTGAGGTCCCTGAGGCCTCTAGTGTGTTTCGGATGATCAACGGGCAAGTTATGGAGTTGGAAGGAAAACACTGCAACAGGCTTTTGGTATTTTCGCTTCTGCGGCTTGGGAACCGCAGAAGCAGCTAGACAGCCGCAGAAGCGAAGCGTGGGCTCAAGGTCATGTCCGCAGAAGAAGATGAAATTCCGCAGAAGCGGTATCGCTTCAGCGATCCATAGACCGCAGAAGCGTAAAATGGGATAGTAAGTGGAAGCCGCAGAAGCGGCACTTGGTCCGCATATGCGGGACCGCAGAAGTGGAAATGTCTGGACATAAATAGAAAATTTCGAGGGTTTAATTTCATAAGTTTGGAAATCGATTGAGAGCACGGGAGAAGACGATTTTTAGTTGGTTTTGAAGAGAAAATCATTGGGTAACGTTTCTTTGATCCCTATTCATTATATTTTATCATTATATAGCTAAGAACATCATTTGAATTCGAATGTGGGATCAAAAACTTGGTAATTTGGGGTAAACGATCATAGACCAAACTTTGGGGTTTTGAGGGGGCATTTGACCTCCGATTTGGGAAATTTTTATATGGTTAGACTCGTGAGAGTATGAGGGTTCTGAAAACATAAAAATTATTTGATTCCGAGGCATTAGCTGGAGGGGCATTTTGGTCATTTATCTATTTTCGCGCCCTAGCTTTAATTTCTATAGTGGAATCAGTTGTTTGCAATATTATTTATGATATGTAATTGAATTGAATAGATTTGGGCCATTTGGAGTCGGATACTCTTGGAAAAAGCGCGGTTTCTAGTGATGTTGAGCCGATTTGTGTGGGGGGGCCTTTCCCCTTAGGATTTCTACATGATATTTGAAGTGCCTTGTAGTGAGGTGACGAGCACGTACTTGAGACAATTGTCGAAAATCCGGTTTTTACTTAAGTTAATGAACTTCAGTTTTCCTTTCTTAATTGTTGTACTTTACTTGAAATTATAATTTGTGCCAGATTAGGAAAAGTATGTTTAGCTGACTTAACTGCCTAATTGCTTAAGTTGTTTTGACTGTACTACGTGAAGCATGCTAGGCTAGTTCTATCGGTGGCTCTATTTTACATACTTTATTCCTTGGTTTGTTTCTGGCTCTGATTGCGCATTTACATTGGGACTAAGGATGTGGGATTCCGGTAGCTCCCCCCTTGTTTGTTTACTTGGGACTATGGGTTCGATTCTCGGGAGATCCCCCTGCACTTTTATTTTGGGACTACGGAACGGTATCCCGGGAGATCCCCCTGCACTTTTATTTTGGGACTACGGGACGGTATCCCGGGAGATCCCCCTGCACTTTTATTTTGGGACTATGGGACGGTATCCCGGGAGATATCCTGCACATAAATGATTGGACTACGGGACGGTATCTCGGGAGATCCTTTGATACTGGTACGAGAGTTGGACTACGGGACGGTATCCCGGGAGATCCATTGGACAGTTGAGGAGAGGGCTACGAGACGGTGTCCTGGGAGACCCTCATTAGTATTTGAGATTGAGTTGTGTTTACTCTGTGTTTCTACTTATTATTGTATTATTATTGCTTCGTTGATTTGCCTTATTACACTACTGCGTTTATAATTTTTTTCAGATTTGCACACTGTTAATTATTGCTACTGTTATATTCTTGCCTCAGTAGGGCCCTGACCTTTCCTCGTCACTACCCAACCGAGGTTAGGCTTGGCACTTACTGAGTACTGCTGTGGTGTACTCATGCCCTTACTGTGCATGTTTTTCATGTGCAGATCATCCAGGTACCTCTACTCAGGAGAATTATCAGTGAGGCAGGAGGATCACGGAGACTTCGAGGTAGTTCTGCTATATCCGCAGACCGATGAGTCTCTCTCTTACTCTACCACTAGTATTTAGTCTTCTTTCCTCTGGTTGTTAGACATTCTGGTATTGGGTGCCCTTGTTGTACATTTCTATAGCCTGTGTTGCCCATGAGTTTCCGGGTCTTTGGGAATTTTAGTAGACTTGTGTTATTGAGTTGTACATGCCGAGTGGCATACAATACCGTTTTCTTCCAGTTATTTAATTTGGTTTATTTTGTTTTTCCGCAATTATTACATTTTTCTGTAATATTTGGCTTACCAGGTCATGGGGACTAGGTGCCATCACGACATGTTCACGATCGGTGAACTAGGGTCGTGACACTTCCCTTATAGTATTTCATTCAACAAGCAAGCAGTGCGATCGCATTTTCAAAGGTCAAACTTGAGCTACCCATAAATTTCAGTTTAATCGTGTTTCAAGAGAATCGACTCAGGTATGTTAAGGCACTTCCTTCTTTCTTTTGGCATGAGCTAATGTGAAATGAATACGCTATTTCATAATGAATCTACTCCTAGCAACTAAGGTTGTCCATGTTGTTCTTTTCGTACAAATTTATTCTAACAAAGTATGTATGATCCTTGCATCCTAGTAAAGTTCATATTAATGGTATGATATCCATAATATTAATCGAAGGTGCAATGACCTTACGTCACTCTGAAAGGTTTAGAACGTGATTCCATCAGTCGAGCATGCATTATGTATATATATATGTATATATATATATATATCTATATATATATGTATGTGTGTGTATATATATATATATATCTCTATTTTACCCTACTAAGCCGCGCTATAGTCGGCCGGGTACAGCACCTATTGTGCAACCACTGATCAGTTGGGTTTATCGAGCTCCATATGGCCAGGTACGATTCTACCGAGCCTTATGATGGCCGGGTACATTTTTACCGAGTCCTCTTTGAGGCCGGGTACGATATGATGATGATGATGCCCACAGAGGCGAATGTTTTTAAAAGTATATGTATTTATATATATGTGGTATGCATTTCATGTCAGTAATCCCCACAGGCACTCAGAGTTACAGGTTGCATCCCCTCTATCTCTCTTTACATTACTATTCTTATTTATGTTTTCTTGCGTTACATACTCAGTACATTATTCGTACCGACGTCCTTTTGTTGGGGATGTTGCATTCATGCCTGTAGGTATAGCTAATCAGCTTGACGATCCTTCATCATAGAAGAAATTAGCATTCAATGAAGGATCGGTAAGACTCCATCTCATTCGGAGTGCAGCCGAGTCTATGAGTCATCATGTCCGAGTTTTGCTACAGACTTATGGGTAGGCCGGTACCCTATCCCATTTGATGTCAATTAATCTTAGAGGCTTTGTAGACAGATGTTAATTTTGTACAGTATGTTAGAGGCCTTGATGGCCCATATGTACTCATGTTTTAAGAAAAATGGTTAAGTGAAATAGTGTTGCCCACATATAGTTATACATAACGAGTTGTGGCTATGTTGGCCCATGATAGTTATAAAAAAAAGGTTGCAGAGTGGTTCGCTCGGGCCACTACGGCACCAGGTGCCAGCCACGCCTCCCAAGGTTTGGGCGTGACATTATATGATGGGATCGGGATATGCACCGCATCATTTTGTTGTTTATGTATCTTCCTCTGCTGTGATTTTATTCCCTCGCATTGTAACTCTCTTACGAATTGGTTATAGCTAAGTACTGGCAAGATAATTAAGTTTCATATTTATTTTATTGCAAGTTACTGTTCCATTTCGTTCCTTACTTCTTTTTGCTTTATTATAAACTATATGCAGGTTATATTGTAAATTCCCTACCTAAGCCTCGTCACTACCTCGTCGAGGTTAGACTCAGCACTTACCAGTACATGGGGTTGGTTGTACTGACTACAGTCTGCACTTCATATGAAGATTTGGAGTTGGTTGTTGTTGATCGAGAGGTCGGTTGCAGGAATTCATCTAGGAGACCCGAGGTAGTCCTACATGCGTCTGCAGGCCCTAGCGTCCCTTCCAATGTTCAACATTTCAGTTTTATTTTCTTTCGAGACATATGTACTTTTCTTTCAGACCAATACCTCTAGATATTCATAGAATATTCGTGGGTTGTGACACTAGTTTCTGGGTGGTAACTGTTTCAATTTTGTTAATAGTAAAAGGATAATCAGTTAATTGCGTAGTTCCACTTTTATTTACGTTGATTTAGTTATTTTAAATTTTAATTCTAAAAAGTAAAGGAAAGAGGTGAATACAACTCTAACATTGGCTTGCCTAGCGAGTGCGATATAAGGCTCCATCACAGTCCCGAAGGTGGGAAATTTGGGTCATGACACATATATTCATGGTTTAATTGTTCACCATCTCCAACATTGTGCAAAAATTGATTCTCAGCAAATTGTAATAAACTATAATCACTATCAAGAATAACAAGTGTAAGACGATTATGGGGTTTGGGTCGGGGAGCAAGGGAAAGTGCGGGAGGAATAGATTGGCCACTAGATTCACCACTCTTGGATTTTACCTTAAAACAAACACAACTAAAATATTAAAACATAAGAGTTGGAATGAGTTTACCCAATTGACGAACAACTTATTGAAAATTAATTATCATTGAAGATTTGAAGACTACAATTCAGCAACTTCACAATTTTTTACAAAGTGTAACAATAAAGTAAGAAATTATAGAAGAAAATTAGAGAGAGAGATTAAGAGATATTGATGATTTTGTTAGAAAAATAGAAGAATGATGGAGTATTTATAGTAAAAAAATAGGGAAAAAACGAAATTATAAAAAGTTTGGGGTTAAAATAAAAGGGGGGGGGGAGGGAGAGGGTTTAAATGGCTATTTTGTAAATAGCCAATAACTATTTTTGCAGAGGACTATAATAAAATTCCCTAACAGGCAGTTTATTTTTCATTTAAAAAAATGGTCGTTGGGACTGTTTGGGACCGTTTAGGCCTGCTAGGACCGGTCCAATCCCGATCTCAAATGGTCCGGTCTCGCGAGCCTCAAGCAACGGACCGACCCACTTGTCAGGCCCATCTATCCCGATGTCAAGTCTTAAATAGTTTGGACTATTTAGGGCAACTACCCACATGGGCCGCGGTCCTAGATCGGTCCTGATCCTGCACAGCCCAGTTGCCAGCCTTATCTGCCACTCAGCTTACCTCTCTTATCTTATGTGTTTAATATGTAAGCTGGGTTGCTTAAGTGATTTCTGTGTGATTCAATATAAGTGTCATGTGGTCAATTGTGACTGTTTGTCTTGGCTTGAGTTCCCTTGTGACTTTGGGCTATGCTGAAAGGCATAGTTTCCTATTTAAAAGAGATGCTTGGACTTGGGCATGCTATTTGTGAAAATTCAGCTTGTTGAAGGCCTAGGCAACACTGGGTTATCTTCATTTTTTGGGCCTGCTCTTGGGCCTATAGCCTTATTCACGTGTAGTATTTATATTTATAATCTTCGGATCTGTAATAATTTTGTACGATTGGGGTGTTAGTGAAATTGGGAAACATGTATATTCTAATGTTTGCATGAAAGTGTAGAAAACATGCCTATAGGATTCACATGACTTACTTGTTATTTTATCCAACCTGCCATATATGCTATTTAGTTTCCGTGTACACTATTAGAAATCATTCAATTAGGGTAATCACTCACTCACTCAACTTGTTTTCTATCAAAGCATGAGCTTTAAGTACTTTATTTGTTCCCCATGTCTACTGTTATGTGTTACTAGACATCATGCCTGTAAGGAACAAATTTCAATAAATATCCTTCAATTTGTGCAATTCCAGTATAACATGCCTATAGAATTATATTAACTTATGTTCTACTGAGCCTCATATAGATATCATTCCTATAAGGTTTAATTGATTAATTAGATATTGTTATATCTACTACTCGCCTAGAAAATATGCATATAGGGACTAAGTGTTATAGAATTAGTTTCAATCGCCAACTCATAGAAATCCTACCCATATGATGTTGTTACTCGCCTAGGAGTATGCTAAAATCAAACATGGGCAATAATTCAAGCTTTCGAATGGTTCTACTGCCTCATTTAGAGATTATTCCTATAGAATTTGTAACGCCAATAATCTGAAAACTCATTGTTTCGACATAATCAACACTACCTGTGCACTTAAAATCAAAATCACATATAAACCATCTCTATAGGTCTTAATAATTTATAATCTGATCAGCATAGCAGTACCAGATAGTCATTTAGGAACCATGTCTATAGGTTTAAAGTGACGCCTTGAATCTGAAACTACCCATACGTAATACAAAATTCACTTGTGTGCATTTGTTGTCTAAGTGAGACGCTAACTTGAGCCTTTAACTTCCTATACATAGAATCCTATTTGTTTTGTATATCGCCTAGTTTTATCATTTTGAGCATTCGAATTAAAGTTTAGAACCACCCAAATAAAGGTCCAATGCCTCATGGACCATAGGCATGGGACGGATAGTGCAAGCATAGGGTACGACTTAGAATTGAATTAGAGCACCTTTGGGTAAACAACTGTAACATAGTAACTGGGTAGCAGGAGATGATTGTCTGTGCCCATTGGATATTATGAGTAACTCCCTATCTCAAAGGAGTTGCGAAGTATTATTTATGTTGCACGGGGTGATCCTTTAGGCTAAAAAATATAGGACCCCCCCCCCCTTTTCTTCATACACTTAGTCATCTAATATAGACCATTATAGTTATATCCCTGCAATCTTTATAATTTTATATCAATTCTCATTGTGTTACAATAAAACTCTTTGACCCTTTATTCTCTTTGTTTATTTGATAAGCTTGCCTAATTATAATCTACAAAGTCTTAAGTTTCCCCGGGAACCACTTTTGTGGACCTCGAAGAGTACCTAACACCTTCTCTTCGAGGTAATTTGAGCCCTTACCCGATCTTTAATGGCGTTGACTAGTCAAACAGAGTTATCAGTATAATAGTTTCCCTAATGCTCCTTAAAAATTGTTAGGTGAGGACTTCTATTTTTAACACTCTATCTCCCATTAAAAAGAGTTATCACATGTCGAAACCCGCTTACGCGAGAAAAAGGGGCGCGATAATAGGGCGATTCTGCTGGGGATGCACTTAGGCTCTTACCATAATGAACTTGGCTTATGTGGATTATTTTCTTTGTTGTGAGATGCAAATCCGGCCCCTTCTCCACCTTTATTTGTTTAAATTTGTCATTATATGGCAATATTCCCTATTTACCCTTATTCATTTAAATTTGTCTTGACATGCACATCCATTCCCCGTTCACCTCTATTTTCTATGAATACTCTTTGCCGCTCTTCATTTTGTTTAAGACTATTATATCATGCCTCTCCCATCCCTACTCCCTTACCTGCTTTATTACATTCTTATGTATATTCAACGGATTAAGCTGACTTCTTTCTTTTGTTATTATTTTCTATGTTAACCTTATTGCTGTATTTACTGCTTCTGCATATTTATCACGCAAATACTTGACAATGTGTTATTATCTATGCATAAATAATTCTCCATATCATACTCCACTTGTGCTAATTATCAACATAACGATATTTGATGAATGTTCGTGCTCTTCCCAAATTACCCTTTTTAAATTGGAAAGGCTTATTTACGGTAGACTTGTCGATTAGCGGAGCAGTCGATAGTCCTGTGCCTTTCTTTCTCAAATTGTCCTCTTGAGTGTATCAGTCTAGACCATTCTATAAACTTTATTCCGATATCAAATGTACGTGCATCATGTTAAACTTCGTACGGGTTTGAATATTGTTATCGTAATATCCTGATAAGATAAGCCTTGTCCAAGTCATACAAGATTTCCACAATCCCAATGGACACTATCATGTTATGCACATTACTTGGATAAAAAAGTTCCAATATGTTTGATCGTTATTTTGTAGGTGGTCAAATATGGAGTTGGAAAGGGCTAACTTTATTTGTTTTCAGAAAATGAAGCATGAAGTCTACAGGTTTGCCATGGTCCAAAACATCCCACCTCTAGTGGAAAAGCCTCGCGCCTTGCGACAATAATCATGTGAGAAGGGTACTTGCCATCTTTGCTCGACATCCGACCTAATAAGGCATTGATTGAGGCCGTTACCATATTCTGGGATGAGAAAAGGGTCGTTTTCTGCTTTGATGACATAGAAATGACTCCTCTCCTAGAAGAAATGGGAGGCTTCGCTAAGTTGCCATGGGAAAATGCGGAATTATTAGTGTCATAGAATCGTACCCCGCGTGATTTTCTAAAAATGTGAGGTTTCAAGAAAAATAAAGAGTTGCTTTGTTGGAAAAAATCATACATTCCATTTGAATTCCTTTATGAGCATTATGGTCACAATAAGTCATATTGCCTTCATCATGATGAACTCGCCATTACTTCTTTGGGTTGGATGCACCGTCGGGTTTATGTGTTCATCATTTGCTTCTTGGGGTTGTTGATATTTCCAATGAAAGGGGGAAGGATCCACACCCGTCTAGCCATGGTCTCCAGGACTTTGATAGAAGGCATTGAGGGAAAAACTTATACCATCATCCCCATGATCTTAGCTGAAATGTACCATGCTCTAGATCAGTGTAAGCAGAGAGTCAGGCACTTCGAATGTGTAATCTGTTATTGCAAGTTTGGTTGTTGGAACACCTCCAGAGGGGATAATTAATATCGTTAAGAGCTTCTGCGACAACCGTTGAATGATTATATAGCTTACCATAACCCAAATAAAATGACATTTATCCTAGACAGATTTGCACAACCTGCAAATACTGTAAGTTAAGTGTGTTTCTTCAGTAATCTGACAAACGAGCAAGCACATTGGATGTTTGAATAGTTTCCTAGTAGTGAGTTCATCATTAGGTCAAGAGATACTACTCATATGGTACTGATCGGGTTGAGGGGCATCTATCCTTATGCTCCTATAAGGGTAATGAGACAAGCAGGAAGAAAACTAGCCATACCTCGG
Source organism: Nicotiana glauca (assembly GCA_026770625.1). Lineage (NCBI taxonomy): Eukaryota > Viridiplantae > Streptophyta > Magnoliopsida > Solanales > Solanaceae > Nicotiana > Nicotiana glauca. Next base: position 60,892 of record MU746540.1, read on the forward strand.
GTCTCCAACATATTCCAATACAAAGAAGATTTCAAAAGGGACGTCGTTCCATTCACGTTCGAGACACAATATATGGAACCGGAATATAATTGTGGAAAAGAAAAATATTCAGCAAGATAGGTATCATACCGATCATTTGTACTTCTACCCATCCTAGTTGTTAGCTACATAGCAGGAGACGTCATGACGGGAATAAATCTAAAAAACAGGGTCATATATGATGTTGCTGAGGCACAAGTCAAGTATAGAAGGCTAGGCAAAAGGGTTTTCGAGTCTGAGGCTAGACATCTGGAACAACACAAGGGAAGTGGAGGCAATCAATGAATGGAAAGAAGTTGCTACTAAGTCAACATAGAGATTGGAATATTTTGAATAAGGATTGATGGAGCTTGAAGGGAAGATGAGAAAGAGCCTTTTAGATTGTCAAACACGGATGGTAGTGAAGGAGGGCATCTATCAAAGGCTTACCTATTATTGTATATGGAGAACGTCCTTCTGGGACCGAGTAGATTAGGAAATAATGTTCTTTACCGCTTTCTATCTTAGTTTTAGATTTCGATTGTAATAAGGCCAAGTGCCATTAGTAAATTTATCATTATTGTCGATTTAGTAAGGGTTTGATTTATTTCGCACTAATGAAGTGACACAATTATTGGCCTCAATTTTCTCCAAGTCTATGTGTCAGTTAGGCCTACCTCGGGCACAACAAGGTCCCCCAAATTAGGACACAAATTAATTACATAATCTTGCAAAGCATGTTTAATATTGCAAGAATTATTTCAATACCCCTTTATTGACTTGGTTACCTTTTTTATTTTCTTTCTTTTGATTATTCCCATTTCCCAAGGTTGGTTCGTGCATACTGGCATCATCCTCATATCACACTAGATTCAGATGTCCTCCACCTGCTCATCCACTAAGTGATTCTAAAGGATAACGCAAAGGGAAAGGAAAAATGGATAATTTGAGTGGTATCATAAAAGACAATGCTACAATGGAAGAAAATGTCAAAACCTCAGATGGCCGAAGTACTTCGGCCCACAATGAACTGGTCTTACATTTGGAACAAAAAATCCCAGAGTTACAAGCACACCTTGAGCAGTTCTAGAACTTGGAAAACCTCTCTCTCACCTTAAAAGTCCCTGATATGAACCAGTAAAATCTGACAACCCAAAACAAAGCACCACCCAAAACACACAAATCAAAATCCACCACCAAATCCTCCCGCAACATAATAGTAACCCGCACCTCCTCAGAACCTTAACGATCCACCAGTACCTACTCCGTAACAATACCCCCATCATCCAACTCAATACCCACAAACCACCACTTATCTCACTTTTCAGAATCTACCACAACATACTCTTGATCCCTAAAACTCAGCCAATGATCATCCTTACGGCCAGATTCCCCGCGTTCACCAAAGCAATCTCATATATGTGAAAACTTTACCGCACACCCCACAACAAACCCTATATATACCTAAATCAACCCAGGAAGACATGCTCATTAAGAACATGGCGGTAGAACTCAAGAAACTCACTGGAAGAGTTCTAAATGTTGAAAGTGGTAAAGGCATGAAAGGTTTGAACTAAGAGGACTTGTGCATTCAACTAGATATGGAACTACAGGAGGGTTACAAACCTCCCAAGTTCGAAATGTTCGATAGAACTAGTGAACTGAAAGTGCATCTAAGGACACATTGTGATAAACTTGTAGGAGTGGGAAAAGATGAACGAATCTGCATGAAGCTGTTCATGAGAAGACTCACCGGAGATGCTTTGTCTTAGTATATTAGTCAGGACTCAAAGAAATGGGTTAGCTGGGTAAACATGGCGTCAGACTTCATGGACAGATTCAGGTTCAAAACAGAAAATACACGCGATGTTTTCTACATTTAAAATCTCAAGAAGAAACCGACATAAACTTTCTACAGTATGCTACTCGGTGGAGATCTGAAGCTGCAAAAGTAAGCCTAGCACTTGAAGAAGGACAAATGAATAAGTTCTTCCTCAGAGTTCAAGACCCGCAGTACTATGAAAGGTTGATTGTTATTGAAAACCATAAATTCTCTAACATCATGAAGCTGGGAGAAAGAATAGAAAAGGGGATATTAGTGGAATGGTGACGAATTTCGGAACACTGTAGGCCACAAATAAAGCCTTGCTATCGGGAAGTATTTCGAAGAAGAAAGAAGTATGTGCTGTATTTGTGGCCCAGGGCCTTAAGTCTCCTCTCACTTACCAAACACCTCTATCTACATATCAAACGCCTCTACCTACATACCAACCTTCACCCCTCATATCTCAACAACCTGCTGCCCCCTACCATGCCTACAACACCCAACCCGCTTATTATCACTCACCACTACCCGCTCTCCAAAGTTATAAAAAACCTTGACCAAACTTCGACCGTAGTCCACCTAGTTAATACATTCCAATTGCTGAACCCATAGACCAACATATGAGAGACTGAAGATTGCTGGTTATGTCACTCCCATTCATGCCGTTGCTATGCAAAATTCTTCTTAGTGGATTAATCCAAACAAGATATGTACCTATCATTCGGGCATGATAAGCCATACCCTTGATGAATGGCGCACACTAAAATACTAGATTCGTGCATTAATCGACACCAAGGATGTACAGGAAAAGGAAGCCGCACAAAATGATCGTAACAATCCTCTCCCAGACCACAGAGGTGAGGGAGTGAAAGTGATAGAAAATGACAAGGAATGGGATCCAGAGCGGTCAGTTGGACTCATCCGAGAGGGATATGATCCTAAATCATTTCTAGTTACCACTCATACGTGTTGTGGTTCTAACCCAAGCATAGTATTGATGTTAAGGTAATTGCACCCTTTACTATGATGTAGGTCCCATGCTATCTTACAAGTCTGATGTTATCCCATGGGATTATGTTGCGGAAGCAAGAAGGAAAGGAAAAGAAAAAATAGCGGAAACAAGTGTTCCACAAGGCATGACAAGAACTGGTAGTATTTATACACCTGACCACTTAGGAGGAACAAGCAAAGAAGTTGTATCTAAGCCGACTGTTGTTTGAGACTGGCCCTGCCGACCTTTTAGAGAAAAGTACAAGTAAGAGAATACTTTATGGTGACTATTTGAACAAAACTCCCGCTAATATATTGATCTTGTCACTACTACAAAACTCTGAGATACACATGAATGCTTTGATGAAAATGTTGTGAGAAGCTTATGTACCTACCAACATCACTAGTGGGGAAGGTACGCGAGAGCCAGAATGTCACCTTTCTTAAAGACGAGTTGCCACTAGAATGACTAAGTGACAACAGGCACCGCATATTACAGAGCAATTTGAGGATAAGTTCATTGCAGGGTCTTGATAGATGGGGGTTCAAATCTTAATATATGCCCACTGACTGCTCTGAAAAGGATGGGTAAAGGCCTGCACAAGATACAAGCGGGAAACATGAATGTGAAGGCGTTTGATGGATCTTATAAAACCACAATCGGAGAAATCAACCTCATCCTATAGAAGGTCCTAACCTGGTTTGATGTTGAGTGTCAAGCACTGGATATATCTGCTACCTATAATCTATTGTTGGCACGACCCTGTATACATACCGCTGGGGCAGTGGCTTCTACTCTGTATCAGGCTGTGAATGAATGGAATCACTAGGAAGTAATTATTCATGGAGAAGAGAGTAATCGTATCTACACTAATCAGATCGTTCTAGTCATCGAGAACAAGAAGAAGCAGGGTAGAGAGACATACCATCGCATTGAGCGCGTCAACACAATTAGAAAAGACAAATAATGGAGCAACAAGATAGAAATCATACTTCTTTGGACATGGTATGAACCTGACAAAGGTCTCGGCAAAGACCTCTATGGGATCACCAAAACAGTACAACCAAAGCGTCATGGTACAACTTTTGGGCTTGGGCATATATATACTTGGCAAGAGTACCAGGATTGGTCGTAACCATGGCGTGGTCCTTATTATATGTTGGAGCAACCGGTACCACATTTGCAGTAGACATTTCACCAAGCTGACATGATGTGGGGGTCCGAGGAAGATTAAGTCTTAGCTAGCATGAAGAAGCCATTTTTAGATGAAGAAGATATGGACTGCAGGGCAATAGTTGAGAAGGAGAAGGAGGAAGACCTTACCAATCAAATTGTGGAGAAAGGAGTTGTCTCAAGAATTGGACTGCTGCACCATCCCGGGCCCGTCGAGTTCATGGGTAGCCTGGCCAATAAACATCAATTATTTTAAAAATAGTTTTAAGCATTTAAGATATTTTTAGTATTTTGTTTGAACGTATTTTGCTTGAAATAATTGATGGAGTCATCGAGCCGTACTGTTGACATTTTAAAGATTTTATTAATGCATTGCTATTTTTCGTATTTATTATTATTCTTTACTTTTGCTCTTTACAACAATGTTATTACCTATGCCGATGAACCTATGACTGTGACATGTAATGAGACAACACAATATAAGGATAGAGACTCAGGGGATCTGGAAGATGATATAATACTTGAGATCGTCAGAAAAGTGGAAAACTTTGAAACAAACCTAAGTCTAATTTGGACGAAACTGAGATAGTTAACTTAGGGGATTCCGAAATGGTCAAGGAAATACACATAAGCATTCACATGTCACCGTTAGAGGAGGATTAGTATGTTAGATTCCTAAAGGAGTATGAAGATATCTTTGAATGGTCCTACGATGATATAACTGGCTTGAGCACATCCATAGTGTCTCACAAGCTACCTACCTGTAAGGCCCCGTGAAATCCCTACTCGAACACCTGGATTTTCGTGGTACCAAGTTAGGAGCATGTGTTAACAGTTCATAAATATAGCTCGCCGCGGAGCGGACCTTTTTGGATTGGATAATGCATTAAAAATTCAAGAATAAGTTTCCAGAAAAATGCAAGAAATGTGGTCTAGAATGTGGTCGCATAATCGAAATGCGGACTGTATATATGCCACAGAGTGAGGCAGAATGTACGTTAAAAAAATTGAAGTCAGTTATGCGGTCGCATAATCGAAATGCGGACCGCATAGTCGTCGCATATTTTCCTTTAAATTTGGCGAGGGTCAGTTCTGCGGTGCACTTTGTGATCGCAGAACATGAATACGGGCCGCATTCTTACTGCAGACTGAGTCAGAGTGTTTAGTTTCTGGGGAGCATTTTGCGGTCCATTATGCGGACCGCATGTTGACTCTGCGATCGCAAATGCGGCCGCATATTTGACTCGGGGCTCTAATTTTCTAATTTTTAACCCGACCTCCCTATCGATATATCCGGTGTTATAGCTCATTTTAAGCATCTTCTGGACACTTCTAGAGGGAGAGAGAGGGTTTCTAGAGTGGAAAGTCTCCCCATCAAATTACTCCATAAGGTATGACAAAATCCTTGAAGAAAATCAAGCGAAGACCCCTAGACCTTCATCTCAAGAGGTAAGACTTCATCACCCCAACTCTTCTTTGTTTTATTCTCAGATATAAGGGGTCACTAGTGAGGTTATTCATGGATATAACAATGGATTCCTTGCATGAATATCAAACCTTAGAGTAGTGGGAGGTAGTGAATTAAAGAGGGGTACAAAATGATATAAATTGCACATCTAGGGTTTGTCAATATCCTTGAATCAAGCTAGAGTCTCAATCTCATCTCTAATTCTCGATTTAATTTGTAATTCTTACTCAATAGATTGAAGTGCTAAGAGTTCCGGAAATTGTAAAAGAGTAAGGAAAAGCTTTATTGAGTTATGTATGACTAAAACTCCTTTTTATTAGAAATTGAGCTCGTCCTCATTCACGAAAGTATGGTAAGAGTTGAATTGGCTAGTGTATTGATTGATATTACGCATTAATTGATTTGCATGTATCTATACATATTCGTGAAGGATGTGCCTCAATGTGAATAATGTACCAATATTGAAAACTAAAAAATGATGAAAAGTACAGTTATGTGTTGAAGTATTTGGGCTATAAGACAACATTGAAACAAAGAGTTATTCATGCTAGCTATGTGCTCACTTACCTGTGATTGCAACTCAAATTATCCTTGATATACGTGTCTATGATCACAACTTGTAAAATGAATATTGAAAAGGGGAAACGATGTGATGATGGTGGCCACGAGTGCCCCAGGAATTGTTATGATATATGTGGGATAAAGATCTGAAGTGTTGACTAATGAAAATGGAGTAATGCCTCTAATGAGGTGACCTAGCTGATCGAGTCGTGATCAGACACCATGCCGCATACATGGTGGTAATGTGCTGATATTGAATTCCGGATAAGGGAAATGAAATATGGATTGAAAGTAATGCCTCCAATGAGGTGACCTAGCCGGTCGGGTCGTGACCGGACTCTGCTCGAGATGGAGGTGGTAATGAGAACAGTGGTGAACATGTGACAGAAATGCCCTAATCTATGTTGTGGAAATTGTATGAAAGACTATATGAATTGCTTCTTTGATTTGCCCATATTAGTTGCTTCTATCTATTTGATTGTTATTTCTAGTAAAATGGTGTTTAGTTATACATACCAGTACAATTCAAATATACTGACGTCCCTTTTGCCGGGGGAGCTACATTCGTGTTATGATTGTAGGTGGATCTATAGCAGGCACTCCAGTCCACCGGCAGTAGAACCTCCTCCACTTTCCGTCAGCTGTATGGGTGAGCCCCTTTCCCTTCGTGGACCGGCGTGGCTTAGGCTGATGTTCTCCCCGGAGTATTATTTTTTGTATTTGTGTAAGGTATAGCTGGAGCCTTGTTACCGGCATTTCTATATTATTCTTCAGTTATATTTAGAGGCTCCATAGACAGGTTATGGGTAGTGTCGGGTATTGGAACTTAAAATAAAAATATTGATGTTTGGAAATGATGTATATAACTTGTAATACCCTTAAAGTGACGAAATGATGTTGCTAATGAAACTGAAATGGAAATCGTTAATTATATGTTGATAGAATTCGATTAATGGAGTCTATCCCTTATTTAATTATGAGTTTGGTTGGGTAGTATGTATGAAACCTGCCAGGCTTGCTCAGTCGGGTTTACTCGATTGAGCGCCGGTCGCGCTTCTCGGATTTTGGGGCGTGACACTACCAATCCTATGTATCCACTGGTAAAGCAGATGCTCAGAAAGTTCAAGCCAGATATGAGTTTGAAGATAAAAGAGGAGGTCACCAAGCAAATCAAATCTAAGGTTCTTAGAGTGGTTGGGTATCCGACTTGGTTGGCCAACATCGTGCCGGTTTGGAAGAAATATGGGAAAGTCAAAGTGTGTGTTAATTACGGAGATTTAAATAGGGTGAGTCCCAAAGATGATTTCTTGTTGCCCAATATACACATATTGATCGATAACTGTGCCAATCATGACCTCCAATCCTTTGTGGATTGCTTCGCAGGATATCATCAAATCTGGATGGATGAAGAAGACGCTAAAAGGATAGCCCTTATCAGACCATAAGGAACATACTGTTACAAAATGATGCCATTTGTTTTAAAGAACGTTGGGGCCACCTACATGAGAGCCATGACAGCTATTTTCCACGACATGATATACAATAAGATAGAGGTGTACGTGGATGACGTCATCATCAAATCCAAAAGGAATACATATCACATTGCAGACTTGAGAAAAGTCTTGATGGGATTCAAAGGTACAATCTAAAACCGAATCCCGCATTATGTGCCTTCAAAGACCTCTCCAAAAAATTGCTAGGATTCATCGTCAGCCGCTGAGGGATTGAACTAGACCTATCAAAAGACAAAGCTATCAAAGACCTGCCATATCCAAAGAATAATAAAGACATGACGAACTTTTTAGAGCGTATCAATTACATCAGTCGCTTCATAGCACAGTCAATCGTGATATGTGATCCGAGCTTCAGGATGCTTAGGAAAGATGTTGCAACAGGCTAGACTAAGGAATGCCAAAAAGCCTTCGTCAAAATGAAGGAGTATTTATCTAAACCACCCGTTCTGGTCTCACCAGAACGAGGAAGGCCTCTATTACCTACTTGTTTGTATTGGATGGGGCTTTTGGTTGTGTTCTGAGGACAACATGATGAGACTGGAAAGAATGAGCAGTTGATATACTATCTGAACAAGAAATACACACTGTATGAAGTCCGATACTCTTTGCTAGAATGCACTTGGTATGCTTTGACATGGATAGCTCAAAAGTTGAGGCATTATATTTGTGCATACACCATATATCTCATATCAAGGATGGACCCACTAAAATATAATTTCCAGAAACCCATACCTACGAATAAGCTAGCAAAGTGCCAAATATTGCTGAGTAAGTTTGACATCACCTACCTAACTCAAAAGGTAGTCAAAGGGCAAGCATTAGCAGATCATCTGGTAGAAAATCTCGTAGACAGGGAATACAAACCATTAAAAATGTATTTTCCCGATGAGGAGGTATCGGTTATAGGAGAAGATATAACCGAGGCATACGATGGTTAGAGAATGTTCTTAGACAGAGCTTCAAACTTCAAAGTAGTGGGTATCAGAGCTGTCTTAGTATCAAAAATCGTTCAACACTACCATGTATCTGCAAAACTTAGGTTTCCATGTACCAACAATATGGCAGAATATGAGGCTTGTATCTTGGGACTACGGTTAGCTATTGACATGAATGTTCAAGAGCTGCCGGTGATTGGATATTCCGATCTTTTAGTGCATTAGGTGCTAGGAGAATGGGCTACAAAGAACACCAAAATATTTCCATATTTGCACTCTGTACAAGAGTTGATAAAGATATTCACAAAGATAGAGTTCAAACATGTTCCAAAGATTCAGAATGAGTTTTCAGATGCATTAGCAACTTTATCTTCCATGATACAACACCCAGACAAGAACTTCATCGATCTTATCCCAATAGGAAATCATAAGCAGCCAACTTATTGTGCTCATGTTGAAGAAGAGACTGATGGATATCTGTGGTTCCACGATATCAAAAGGTACATGAAAAAAGATAGTATCCAAAGCACGCAACCCACACTCAGAAGAGCACACACCAAAGGTTAGCCAACCATTTCTTTCAAAGCGGAGGAATTCTATATAGAAGGACTCCAGACTTGGGATTACTATGGTGTGTCGATGCTAAGGAGGCATCCAGATTGCTCGAGGAAATAAATGCTGGAACTTGCGGATGACACATGCATGGCTTCGTCTTAGCCAAGAAATACTAAGAGTAGGGTATTTCTGGATGACTATGGAAACATACTGCAATACGTATGTTCAGAAGTGTCAACAATGCCAGATACATGCTGATATAATATGAGTGTCATCCAATGAACTCAATGCAAGAAGTGCACCCTGGCCTTTCTCTCTTGGGGTATAGATGTCATCGGTCAAATCGTTATCGCTGTTTCAAATGGGCATAGGTTCATTCTGGTGCCCATAGACTATTTCACAAAAGGGTTAAAGCCGCATCTTACAAAGCTGTAACTAAGAAGGTCATCGTAGATTTTGTTCAGGATTGCACTATTTGTCGGTTCGGGGTGCCAGAGTCAATCATTACCAACAATTCCGCCAATCCAATAGTGATCTAATGAAGTCCATATGTGAAACATTCAAGATCGAGCATAAAAATTCCACATCATACATGCCGCAAATGAATGGAGTTGTAGAAGCCGCCAACAAAAACATTAAGAAATACTGAGGAAAATGGTAGATAATTACAAACAATGGCATGAGAAGCTACCATTTGCTCTGCTCAGGTAACGTATCACGTTTCGCACATCAACTGGGGCAACTCCCTACCTGTTGGTTTATGGTACCGAAGCAGTTATCCATACCGAAGAAGAAATACATTCTTTAAGAATCATACAAGAAGCTGAGTTCAACGACCGTAGAATGGGTACAGAGCCAATATGAACACCCGGATCTCATTGATGGAAAGAGAATGAATGCGGTATATCACGGTCAACTCTACTAGAACAGAATTGCAAGATCTTTCAACAAAAAGGTCAGACCAAGGCAATTCGCACCGGGCAATTGGTGCTAAAGTGAATCTTCCCACATCAGGATGAAGCCAAAGGGAAGTTTTCACCAGATTGGCAGGGTCCCTACATGGTTCATCGAGTACTAACAAGAGGAGCACTCATACATGCACAAATGCACGGAGAGATTTGACCAAACCCTATCAGCTCAAACATAGTCAAGTGATACTATGTTTAGGACTGTTTACATTTCTTTACTTGACGTAACTATACTATGCTTGATTTGATTCCCGTTTAAGAGGGTTGGGTCACATCTTAATAAATCCTTTATTCTCCCAGGATCATAAACTGGGGCAAGATCTCGAGTTCGCCCAATTTCATAGCATTTGGAACAGCCAAGGAATGTATGCACTTAAACTGTGGCAGAATTTTGAGGGGGACCCTAAAAAATCTTTATATATATATATATAAAAGGCAAGAAGGTCGCAATGTCTCTATAATATGTCACAGTCACCAGTCTATCTAAATTATCTGATATCACATACTACTACATTTCAGATAACTATATTTTTGAAAATAATTTTCCAAATGCACACATATTTTTCGAAAACATCATTTCTATGACAACCAGACGTTACCCAGGGTATCTCAAATAGGATCTCAAGACGAGAGTGAAGGCAAAGCAAGAGTCCAGAGCATGAACCAACGTTCCCCCTCACAAAACTCAAATTTTTTCTTTGGAAGCAGGCACGATAAGACAATAATATCCATAAATACATCAAATCACTACCTTCATGACAACAAGTTACCAAGCGCAACCACCTCCAGCTAAGAAATACTTCACTCTTTCACCGTTACTCATCGCGTTTCTTAAGGCTAAGCATTGCCTTTATTTGCATGAGACTAAGATTGTCTCCCCTTTATTGCATGCGGCTAAGCATTGCCTCTATATTTGAATAAGGCTAAGCACTACCTTTCCCTGTATGAGACTAAGCATTGTCTCCTCCAATTGCATAAGGCTAAGCAATGCCTTTCCCTGCATGAGACTAAGCATTGTCTCCGCCAATTGCATAAGGCTAAGCAATGGCTTTCCCTGCATGAGACTAGGTATTGTCTCCTCTTCTTGCATGAGGTTAAGAATTGCCTCCTTAATTTCATAAGTCTAAGCACTGCCTTTTCCTGAGTGAGACCAAGTATTGTCTCCTCTTCTTGCATGACACTAAGCTTTGCCTCCTTCTTTGCGTGAGACTAAACACCGTCTCTCTTCTGTGAATAAGGCTAAGCATTGACTTTCTTTGCATGATACTAAGCACGGTCTCCACTATTTGCATGAGACTAAGAACTGTCTCCATTTACTGCATGGGGATTGCCTTTCCCTATATGAAACTAAGAATTGTCTCCTCTTCTTGCATAAGGCTAAGCACTGCATTTTCCCTGCATGAGACTAAGCATTGTATCCTCTTTTTGCATGAGGTTAAGCATCGCCTCTCTAATTGCACAAGGCTAAGCATTGATTTTCCCTGCATAAGGCTAAACACCACCTTTCTTTTGTGTAAGACTAAATAATATGTCCACTACGCTACCTAAGACCTAGCACTATCTCTTTGTTCACCTATGTCTAAGCACTTCCCTCATCTCACACAAGACTAATCCTTGTCTTGTCTCATCCTCACATATGATCAAGCATCATATCTTTGCATTTCATGGGCTGAAAGATCGCCATTTTGTCCAAGGGAATCATAGTCCGAAGGCATCATCCTCACAGTCGGGAGACACCATTTCATCGCCTGAGTATCTCTCAAAATTGCACATCATTATTCAAAGGCATCATAGTCTAGAGGCACCATCCTTATGGCCCGAGGACACCATTTCATTGCATGCGAATCCCTTATCATACGCTTCATGGACTGGGACGTCATGGTCTAAGGATATCAATCCTCATTTTCCAAAGACAACCTTCATGGTCCAAAGGGAATTTATTTCACATTTAAATTTTCGCATTAAACCATATATATATATATATATATATATATATATATATATATATATATATATATATATATATATATATATATATATATATATATATATATATATATATATTCACATGGACCGTATTTTAGGTTTTGGATGTAATCGAGGAGGTAAAACATTCTACAAACATGAGCAATCTACACTCTGGTTTTCATTAACAATGTTTACATCCTTTAATTGTTTCAAACATAACCGACAACTAGTAAGCCTACCTTTTACTGTGTCATCATTTAGATATCTACCTTGTGACACATCCGTAATGTTTCAAATTCACAATCACGACCCCGCATAAATTCATTCGATACTATCCTACCCAAAAGAACCATTTTCGAAACATAAGACCATTCCTATAAGAACTTCATAAGTTTAGTTCACCTGTGGATCCAGAACAACACACGGCCTGATTTCTGTAACACCGGAGATATGTAGGCAACTCTAGAACCAGGGATCAGACTCTATGTTTTCAAATCACGTCATTTCTCACTCAATTCAGCCAAAATTAGTCATCATTTTTTTTACCCGACAACTCTTTTATTATTATCGGGTAAAGAGGGGCAGCTGTTGATACTCAATTTTGCACTCATATTTTTCAAAATAGTATATATACTTTCAAAATATCATTTTCCATCATTATTTATTTTATAAAAATCTATACACGCATTTTTTGTAATTTTCCATAATTTTTAGAGCTTTAAAATTTATTTTCTTGCATTTAAATCACTTTAATATTTGTTAATTATCCTTTAAATTATTCTTGTTATGACCTAATCATCTAAAATTATTATTTTTATCAATAATATATGCTTCAAATATTTTTTACTTCATTTTATTTTTTTATATTGGTATTCTTAGGATATTTGCACAATCTTACAATAATAGCCTATATTTTGCATTTTAATTGCATCTGTCATTGCGTTCAGGGTCAAAATAAAATTTTACATTTTTATAATTTTCTACTATTGTTTTAAAATATTAATTTGCATAAATAGAATTTTTATATATTTATCAAACTATATTTATTAAATTAATTTTCTTTTAATCTCCTATTAAAAAAGTGGCCAAATTTTTAGGTTAATTTTTGGATCAATTGTGGCCCAAACACTTACCCATTTTCATTTTTATCCAACGACTACCTTCTCTTATTTCTACCGCCTCTAAATCCTCTCCTCCTCTCTTCTCTCTAAAGCCCCCCTCTAACCCTAGCACCGTCACCTATTATCCCCTCCGATTCTGACCTAAAATGGAATCATCCATGGATTCCTTTACATTATTGGCCCCTCTTCATCACTGGTTACTCGTCTATGACCCTGTTTAGTTTCTTTCCTAATATGGCACAACAAGTCTAGCCAAAATCGAACCAAGTCGGATCAGCCCTCTCCTTTCTTGACTATTTCTTTTATGTTCACTCCGATATCTGTGAGTACTAATATTTTTTGTGATTTATGGTTTCAAATCTCTAGTTCAAACCAAATTTGAGTCACTTTTGTTTATAAACTAAGTTATTTATGGTTGAATCTATTAGATCTCTTTAGATCTGAATGGTTTTGAGTTTGTCTGATACTTTTCTTTAAGAGTTTTTTTATTTTTACTACTACTAACCGATTTTATTTTACCTTAAGAAGCTCGTGTTTTGATTTTTGGGAGATTCTTGAAAAAAAGGGTTTTTAGCGTTATTTTTTATCATTTGTGACTCTTATTTACTCTCCGACTGATTTTACTTGATTTTAATCAAGCTCTATGTATATGTCTTTGCATATCCTAGGGTTTTGATTCTCCGACTTTTTATTCTGTTGTTTTTTTCCCGTTATCTTTAACTCGGTCAATTGAGTTGTTAATTGGTTTACCTACCTATATTAGGGTTTGAATTTAGTACCCATATTTCCTTGTTTAAGTTTTACTTGTCCTTACCCTAATTATGTATCCGAATTATTGGCTTGATTGTGTGTTCCGATTCCTATTGATTTTGGAAACTGTTTCTTACCTTATTAACCTTGCTCTTAATTAAGGATTGATTCTGTGTGAGATTTTTCCTTAAATTAAGTGGCACTTATTGTCACGACCCTAGTTCACCAATTATGAACACGTCATGACGGCACCTAGTCTTCACGACCAGGTAAGCCTGACACATTGCGGAAGTAACAACATTTGCAAAATTTGTAACCAAAAGCTAAATAACATGAGTGTGAGCACGTGATTTATGCCCTATATGATAATTACTCCCAAAAATTCAAAATAAAATAGTTTTTTGTCGTGTGTGATTTTTTGTGGATTTTTGTGTTATTTTTCTTTTATTGTTTATATTTGTCTGTGCGTGTTTATTTATTAAATTAATATAAAATACAAAAAAAATGTTGCATTTACATTTAGGATTTATTAGGGTTAATTAAGTTTTGTTTTACAAAAATGAAAATCACAAAATATAATACACTTTGCATTTTAGCATTTAAAAGTCTAGTTGTGTGATTTTATTTCAAATTAATATTTAATGGTGTGTTAATTGTTAGTAGAAGTTAATTAGTATTTTATAAGTTAATTTGATTTTGTAATGTAATTTAGAATTTTGGTTTTTAATAAATTAGGAATTAAAAAGAAAAGAAGAGAATTGGAAAATAAAGAGAAACGGATTGGGCTGCTTCAAAACTTGACCAAATCCAGGCCCAAAGCACCACTATACCCGGTCCAATGTGATCAGCCTCAGAGATGGGCGAAACGATGTCGTATGATGTTGAAACTACGTCGTTTTGTCGCCTGGGATCTCAGCCGACCATTCCTCTCAATCCAACGGTTGAGATCCCATCTCCCCTACCCGTTTAAATGAACTGATCTGCTACCATCCTTCAACCCGCCCCTGTCATTACTTAAACGACCCCGTTTCACTTGATAATCTGATTACAGCTGTTGGATTTTTGTAATCCAATGGCTCAGAATGATCATTGCATTTTAATTCATCAAAGACCCCCCCAAACCCCATTCACCAGTCTCATTCCCAAACCCCCTCCCCTTTCGTCTCCCTCAACGAACCAAACAAGACCCCCCAAACCCTAGCCGCCATCCCATCCCCCACCGTAAACCCGGCGGCAACGACGCTGATGCCCGCCAAACTTATACCCCTGAACCACCCTGATCCCCCCTCTCCAAATCCACACTCCACTAACATCGAATACCCCTCAAACCACTCGAATACCAAATCGAAGTTTGAAGCCCTAGTTCCGTTAACTCGAAGATTCAATAGGATGGTGAAGATTTTTACCGAACTGGACCTTAGTCATGTGTTTTCACTTTGAGAACATAGGATTAAGGTCCACTCCGGCCAAACGATTCGAAGGTTTCTCGAGATTGTTCAATTTGGCCTGCTCTTCGGGTATTTGTTTTTTTCTGTTCTTTTTTTTTTTAGTTCCTTCAAAGTTCTAGTTTATCTTTGGTTGATTCCTCGTTTCTCTTCATCTGTTCTTTTTTTTTCTTTTCTTGGTTTGTCCAGTTCTGTTAAGTATTGTGTGTATTAGATACACATTCAGAAGCTTTTGTCTTTAGTTGATAGATGGATTTGTTCTTTGGTTAAATTTCGATTATATTCATGATAGTTAATTGTTGGAACTTCTGAAAATGTTCATAAAATGGTTCGTGCTTTCCTTTACTCTGTTTGTAGTTTGATATGTGGTTTTCTTTGTTGAAAATTATCTGTGCCAACTTGCAATCAGTCCTAGTATTCTTTAGGTCTAAACTGAATAGTCGGAATTCCTAATGTAGTTTACTCTGGACATTAGCTATGCTAATTTCCCTCACAATAGGTTTCAAAGAATTGAGCCTCCAGCAATTCATAAAACTCAATAGGAATTTGAGAGGGAATCACAAACCTAGATTATGAGGGAATGCCTGCATTTTGGTTTGAATTCACAGATAAATCACTGAGGGTCTTTAAGGTAGTAATTCAGAGACATTAGGAGGGTACTTTGGGAATTTGACAGAAGGAAAAGGGTCCAGTTTGAGCTAGGCTATCAATGAAGTACTAGTATACTATTATTCTATTGTATTTGTTTAGTAATAGTGGGATGGGAATTAGAATAGCATGGGAGGTCTATTAAAGATTAATTAAAATACAAAGTGCCCATAACCTTAGAATTAAATAAGAGAATAGACACATAATAGTGGGAACCTCAGGGAATATCATGGGTAGAAATGATTTGAATAATGGTTTTGAGGGGCTGGCAGAGTTTTGTTTTGAGCAGAATAAATAGAGCATCTTTGGATAGGATGGGGAGGGTTTTTTTTTTGGAGAGAATATCAGGCAGTAGTGGTTGAAAAGCTTAGGGACAGTTTTTTTGGAGATAGTCGAAAAGAATTGAAGGAATTACTGGGAGTTAACAACTTTTGAGTGTTTAATCAGTTTTGAGAGCTTGAGTATAGAGTGCTAGGTTACTGTTTCATCAACCTTTTTGAGCAAACTTTTAGTTCACTTCCAAATCTGAAATATTTGAATAATTTGTGGCTCTGTTCTGTATCTTTTGTTTAAGTGTGAATCCGGAACTGGATTTTGTTTCAAAAACTGCATCCCATGGTTTGAGATTGATTTGGTCTTAGTCATTAAGTTTTGGTTCAAGTTGCTGCTGTATTGTTTGAAGTCTTTCCCCTGGTCTATTGCTTACTTTTTGTTGTTATATTACTGCTGTTGGTGTCACTGATCTGTGGCTGCTGAAGTTGTTACTGCTGCTAACCTCTCCCTTTTCTATTTCAATTCAAATCTCAGGTACACGTATTTGAACTCAAATTTGGTGTAACTTCAAGATTGATTGAAATTGAGTTTCAGCCATTTATTCGCATAGATATGTGGCATGTATTTAAATAGATATTAATGATAGTATAGTGTATTTTAGTTGGATTTACATTCAATGAAACTAGAACTATGAAGTTTGTACCTAGGTGGACTGTTTATTTGGACAGTCAATTTGTGGTTATGGGTTGTAGATTCGGTACGACTTAATATTAGTTTTAATCTAGCTTTGTGATAAAAAAAATCGAATCTCGGGATTATGTGGGTTTGTGATTGATGTAGAGGTCAGTATATGATGCTCATTTCCATCTTTATTTTCAAGCAAAAAATAGGCAAGTCAAATAGTTTTACAGTGTAGTAGCATGAAACCAGCAGTCTAATTAGTAATATCATCCCTTTGTTTCATTTAAGCTCACTATTTCGATGTAGGAACAAGCAATTGCATGATAGTATTTAATATCAATAGTTTACTTGAATTTGAATCATTTAATTTATTCATGAATGTTAGCAGAATCAAATAACCAAGTCGTTTAGTTTAAAATCCGATCCAGCATTTAGTGGAATATAAGGATTCATTGTTAGTTAAACAAACAAAGTAGCAGGAATTTAGTCTGAAATTCAATTGGTCAAATTTTGATTAGATTTAGTAGGCAAGTGTTATTAGTAATATCATTCCTTTATTTCATTTAAGCTCACTATTTCGATGTAGGAACAAGTAATTGCATGATAGTATTTAATATCAGTAGTTTACTTGAATTTGAATCATTTAATTTATTCATGAATGTTAGCAAAATCAAATAACCAAGTCGTTCAGTTTAAAATCCGATCCAGTGTTTAGTGGAATATAAGGATTCGTCGTCAATTAAACAAACAGAGTAGCAGGAATTTAGTCTGAAATTCAATTGGTTAAATTTTGATTAGATTTTGTAGGCAAGTGTTATTTTCATAATAGGCGAGAATGATTAAAAGATTTGATTTCGCATGGGTCCAATAGGCCCAATTATTAGTGCTTGAACTATAATTAATTAGGATTTCTCCTTTTATTATTAGAGACAAAATAGATAGAAAAGTCATAATCACTTTAGGATATCCTTTAATAAAAAATGATGAGACGAGCCTCGCCAAATAAAACACGCAACTTGCTGGGCCCTCTTTAATTGTTCAAGTTAAAAAATACTTAGATTTCGGGGCAGACCATTTAACGAATTTCACGGTCTTTCCAAAATAATAACACGTTAGTATCTTTAGGCGCGCCTTTTAATAATTTACTTTCCTAAATACGGGTGCACATTTATGTGACCCAAATCCAAATCTCGACGAAGTCGAAATATGTCAATAATCACGGGTAAACTGGTGTGGCATGGTTCGAGATATGCTTTCACGGTGTCACAATTCCCATTAATAATAATAATAAAGCGGTAAATAGGCCTTAAAATTGCACTATAGGATAACATGTATTAAAATCAGATACTTAGCCATTACAGCAATTTAAGCGACCGTGCTAGAACCACGGGATCCGGGGGTGCCTAACACCTTCCCTCGGGTCAACATAATTCCTTACTTAGAATTTCTGGTTCGCAGACTACATTTGGAAAGTCGAATATTTTCCTCGAATTGGGATTCAAGATAAACCGGTGACTTGGGACACCAAAAGCCAATCCTATCCCAAGTGGCGACTCTTAAAAATAAATAAATAATCCTATTTCGAACAATGTCACTTAAAATGGAAAAACTCCCTTATACATTTTATCCTCACGGGGGTAGGTGTGTAAAAAGGAGGTGTGACAGCTCTGGCGACTCCGCTGGGAAAATAACCCAGAACATTTTGTTGAGGGTTCAAAATTCGAGCTTAGATAAATTGTTGTATTTGGTTATATTTGATTTTCCTACATGTTTCATGCTTAATGTGCAAAATGTTTACCGCTTCGATATTATCTGAACTGCATATAAACTGTGCCGAAACATTTCTCTTCTCACCTTCGGGGATGTGCTTATTGGTTGAGACTTCCTATTCTGTTAGTGTCAATACCTTGAAATAAGAAAGAGGCCGGACAAGTTACTAAGCCGGATGGCCTTTTGGCTCCCGGTACGTAGCCCCATCCTCGACTCGAGTTGTCCACTCGGATACACAGTCTAGAACATATACCCAGATTTTAAACTTAGAATAACTTGACTCCATGCCGGATCCCTAGTAGGAGCGCTTGTCTGCATCACGTGCATTTAACTTGGGGGACTCAACACAGGGGTTGGGTCCGTCTAGGACAGGTAACCAGAAATGAAACGACCACCATGATGCATTTTACGTGTTGCATTTATTTGTTTCGGGCCTGCATGCTGGCTGGCTTTTGAACGTCGAGAACTTTGTGAAATTGAGAAAAAGAGAAAAAGTGAGAAATAACAGTGTAAAGAATTAATTGTTTAGTTTTAGAAAAACCGATGCCCAAATGCTATCAGAACTCTGCCGAATTTTCAAAAAAAAAATGAAAAATAAAAAAAATGGAAATGTTTTGTTTTTAATAGTATGTTTTACTAAAAGCAAAGAAAAAGAAATGAGTCTTTATTTAGTTTGGAAAAATGGGTTGTTTTATCGTTTATTGAAAATGAAAAAAGGAAACAAAAAGAGTCGTTATTTTGTCTTGTTTCAAAAATAAAAAATAGTTGGTCTTGCCATGAAAAATAAAAATGAAAAAAAAGGTCTTGTAGTTTTTTTTAAATAGTTTTTTTAGTTTATTTATTAAATGCAAAAAAAAATGAAAATGAAAAAAAGAGTCTTGCTCTTTGCTTATGAAATCCCAAAAATAGAAATGAAAAAAAAGAGTCTTATTTTAAAGTAGTTCGTTAATTTTCCCGAACTACGCTGGTTTGATTCTCACCGGATGTGAGATACGTAGGCAACCCTAATCGGATCCAACCTCCCCTTTTTGCAAAAATAGCCAAAAATGCCAAATTTTATTTTTTTGTTATAAATAAGTCGGGTGATGCCGTCCTTGTCAAAAATAGCCGAATATTCCCGAAAGGGATGCCGGAAGGCTGACTTTGCATGAAACGTCCACCTTTGGTCATTTTTTTTAGATTTTCGGTCGATTGACCCACACAACCTTAAAATCTTCGTCCCCGAGGCGCTGAAAGGTTGTGTTTGCGATACCGGGTCTTTTTATTTTTCGGAAAATAAGAAAAGAGTTGAAAATAAGTCGAGTAAGGTTGTTTGACATAAATAGCCGAATGTTCCCGAAAGGAACGCCGGAAGGCTAACCTTGCAAAAACAGCCATTTTTGGTCAATTTTTTGATTTTCGAGCGGTTGACTCACACAGCCTTAAAATCTTTCAGAGTGCTGAAAGGCCGTGTTTGAAAATCGAGTCTTTCATCTTTGAAAAAAAAATAATAAAAAAAAGAGAAATAGTTAGCTTTGTTCCAAGTCGAATAAAAAAATTTTCTTCTTCTTTTGTTTAATCACCTTAAAAATGTGCAGGATGAGCACGATGCAAAATGTACCTTTTTCAATAATGACCAAAATCCCTTTCGAGTTGCGATTATGGTGGAATGACCTAGGCAAGGAAGGGAGAGATGAAGTGAAGAAGTATCTGAAAGATCTTACGGGCTTATTAGACATCCAGCCTCGGGGAGATATTATCAGAGAACTGGTCACCTTTTGGGATTCGGCACATAATGTATTTCATTTCTCAGACTTTGAGCTCACCCCAATGTTGGAGGAAATAGCCGGGTACATCGAAAATGATGAAGCCCCGTTAAGGTTCAAATACTTGGTTGCTCCCAAGGCCGTCACTGCGCACCGTTTCTTAGATTCATTGAAAATACCCGGGGCAGTTCACAATCCAGATCTTGCAAAAGGTTTCTACAGTTTGCGCTTCATATACGATAGATACGGCCACGTGGGCAGGTTCAACAAGCTAGACATCAAGCTATGCAGTAGAAATAACCGTCAGAAGTGGGATAAACACAGGCGGGTGGCTTTTATGATAGATTTTTTGGGCCTTGTAGTGTTCCCAATGAAAGACGGGAATATTGATACGAAAGTAGCTGGGGTCGTCAGTACTTTGCTCACCCAAGGTAAAAGCACTCTTGTGCCTATGATTGTGGATTACATCTTCCGGGCTCTTGTCACACCTCCTTTTTTAAACACTACTATACGCGTGAGGGCGTAGAGGAGTTTTTTTCCAATTTAAGGACAGTCGGAACGGGATTAATTATTTGAAAATTTTAGAGTCGCCACTTGAGAATATAATGGTGTCCCAAGTCACCGGTTTAATCCCGAACCGAGGAAAGTTTGACTCTGTTACAGTCTGCGAACTAGAAATCCGGATAAGGAATT
>MU746540.1:90394-109375 GCA_026770625.1 Nicotiana glauca
AGGCCCGCGGCAAGGACGAGCAATGCCCCGCGGGCACCCATATTTGAAGCTTTAGAGTATGCATAGTTCGTGTCTGTATTTTTGTTTTGGGTTTGTTGTCTGTTCGTCCATTGTCTGTGCGCGTCAAAGTATGTATGTGGCTCGGAGTTTGTATTTGGTCTTAGCTTGCGCATGTTATTTTCTTTCTGCAAAAGTGTTTTAGTTTGTAATAGTTTGTTTTAGTAATGAAAAATTAAAAACTCCAAAAAACAAAACATTTCTTTATTTTTCTTGCATTTGTTTGTCACGAACTATGCTGGTCTGATTCATGCGAAGCCGTGATACGTAAGGAATCTTCATCAGATTCGACCATAACCTTAAAAAAGAGAAAAGGTTTGTAAAGTAAAATAAAAGAATACAAGGGAAAGAAAAAAAAGAAAAAAAAGAAAAAAGGAGCGTAAAGAGAAGCCGGAATGACGCATGCAACGAATGCAAAACATGTAGAAGCACACTTAACTGTATAGGTGCATCACACCCCAACGTGAGATTACCTATCTGTTATTTGTTTCAAACTAACCATTTGCTTGATGTGCATCAGGTTTTATAGAAAGGTGATTGGTTTTGTGGTAGTCTGGCCTCACATTCATACTTTACGAGGTTGAAAGGAAGTGTTCAGCCACCCGTCACAAAGTCAAAAGGAAGTGTTCACACTTACTTCACAAGGTCGAAAGGGAGTGTAGAAATGTCTTCAGAAATTCCTCTACCAACGATTCCTATTTCATAGGAGAGTTCAATCTCGGCCATCCCAACTTCTGAATCAGCTACTGCTGAGGAAAACAGAATCTTGCGTCTCCACATGTTGGAGATGTTGGACGACTGGAACAATGGAACAAAGCCGCCAAGTGTGATCCCTGGATTCCTCGAGCTGTTTGCTAGGGCAAGTGGGACTTCAAACGTCCCCGCGAGTTATCCAACTACCCCATTCGGGTGTCCTACCATTTCAACTCACTACGCTAGATCACCCTCTGAGTCTTATCCCCGGGTGTCAGTGACAGACATGGCTACAAGCATATTCACTGCACCGCCTTGTCCAACTGCGGCACAACCCGCTATACACAAGCCTAATTTTGACTCATCTTCATTCACATTCCAAGCACCATCCTTCTCGTTAGAACATACCCGGTTTACCACCAACGATTACCCTCAGCAGCCTCGATACGAGCTTACGCCTGGGCAAGACAAAAATCCCAGAGCACCCGAGTAGGATGACATGGCTAAGAAAATGAGAAGACTCGAACAAAACTTAAAGAACATGCAAGGTTTGAGCGGGCAGAAGAGTGTCTTCTATGCAGATTTGTGTATGTTCCCGCATGTCTGTTTGCCGTCAGGGTTCAAAACACCAAAATTTGAAAAGTATGACGGACACGGCAACCCCATTGCTCATTTAAAGAAGTACTGCAATCAGTTACGGGGAGCCGGTGGCAGAGAAGAATTGTTGATGGCATATTTCGGGGAAAGCCTAATCGGCATTGCTTCTGAGTGGTTTATGGACCAAGACATCTTACGTTGGCATATCTGGGATGATCTTGCCTGAGACTTTATTCGACAGTTCCAATAAAACATAGATATTGCACCGGATAGGAATTCTCTGACAAATCAAAAGAAGAAATCCTTAGAAAATTTCAGAGAATACGCAATTAAGTGGCGCGAACAAGCTTCAAGAGTGAAACCTCCAATGGATGAGATAGAGATGGTCACTATCTTCCTGCATGCCCAAGAGCCCGATTACTTCCAGAATATGATGTCGGCCATGGGAAAGCCTTTTGCAGAAGCAATTAAAATCGGAGAAATGGTAGAAAATGGTCTGAAAACGGGTAGAATCTTGAGCTAGGAAGCCATAAGAGCAACCTCCCAAGCCATCCAGGGTGGGTCCGGAGGAATAGCAAGGGGCAAGAAAAAGGAAGAGACGTCCATGGCAACGTCAAAAGCAAGAGAAAATCGTAACCCCATGCCCCGTTTTTCAGAAAGAACCCCACAACACTACTACCCTCACCAAGATGTGGCCTATGCTCCTCAACCTTAGATGGTCATGAATGCTCGACCTTATGGCCGACCACCACAACAAGAACCTGAACCAAGCTCCACCTCCTAGAAACCAGCCTCCTCACCGAAACCACTATAATCCCCAACCACCCCAAAATAACTTACATCCTCGGGAACCACCCAGGAGACAAACCTTCACCCCTATCGGTGAACCATATTCTGAGTTATTCCCAAAGCTTGTCCAAAAGGGTTTCCTGCAACCCATACCCCCAAATGGGAAAAAACCGGAATCACAACCATATCAGAGGGGTGTCAGATGTGCCTATCATTCAGGGGTAGAAGGGCACGATACGAATAATTATTGGACTTTAAAAAGGGCAGTGGAGGACTTGATAGAACAAATAAAGATAGTGGTAAGGGACGAGGAGGTCCCAAATATGACAAATAACCCACTGCCGGCCCACAACAATGGGCCAGTAATTGGAATGATTTGTGAAGAGGGGGAATTTGATCCGGCATTAAAGGCCATAATTGTCATTGCTGATGCAGAGAGGAAGCCAAAAATCTCCCTGAAGCAAGATAAAGGGGAAAAGAAGACCAAAGCCACCCAGTCAAAACCAGAAATGAAAGTCCAAGTGGGAACGGGGGCAATGCCTCCAAAAGATGGTGTTCTCTATATCCCACGAGGCAGCAAAGAAAAGCAGTTGACCTTGAGTCCTCCAAAAAGATTTGAAGTGAAAAAGGGAACATCAATGTATGTGCCAAAAAGAGCCTATGTGGTCCGGGGGACAATTAAACCACTTCGGCTGAATGAGCCGGTGGTTATTGGACGCGTGCCATAGAAGCCCATGACAGATCATGTTGCTGTACCCTGGAATTACAACAAAACGGTGGTGACCTATAAAGGCAAAGAAATCTCAGGAGCAGTTCAAGAAAACCACCCTGCTGAAAAGTACGCTAATTTGGAAGAAATAAACAGTGCCACCAGAAAAAGCTTCCCATCTAAAAAGATTGTGAGTGCCGAGAAAGCAGAGAATTTCTTTCAAAAGATGAAAATGGCAGATTATAAAGTGATCGACCAGCTTCGAAAGTTTCCCGAACAAGTTTCCCTGTTATCTCTATTGATGAATTCCACCGAACATCAGATGGTATTGATTAAGACTCTTAATGATGCATATGTGCCTATCGAGACTTCTGTAGATTAGCTGGAAAAGATGGCAGAAAGATTCTTTGCAGCCAACCAAATTTCCTTCAGTAAGAATGACTTTCCCCCAGAAGGAGCCGCATATAACAAAGCCCTGCACCTAACAGTCAAATGCGAAGGGTACTACATGAAAAGCGTTATGGTAGACGGAGGTTACATGGTAGACATCTATCCGCTCTCAACTTTACAACGCATGGAAATTGGGACCGAAAGAATTCGACCCAACAATGTCTGTGTACGGGCTTTTGATGGTATAAAAGGGGACACAATTGGAGAGATCGACCTGATTCTGACCATTGGTCCAGTGGATTTTGAAATAACTTTCCAAGTTCTGGACATGGACACGTCCTACAACTTTCTTCTGGGGAGGCCATGGATTCATACGGCCGCAGCTGTACCCTCCACTCTCCACCAAATAGTGAAGTTTGAATATGAAGATCGGGAAATTATGGTCCACGGAGAAGATGAACAGTCTATTTATCGCGACTCGTCCATCCCATGTCTCAAAGCAAGAGAGGAAAGTGAGCACATAGTTTATAGGGCTTTCGAAGTTGTATTGGCAGAGCAATATGAAGAAGGGAGCCCTTTCCCCCAACCTTTCCTGTCCAACGCCTCAATCATGGTTGCTAAAGAAATGATCCGACGGGGATTCCAACCAGGAAAAGGACTTGGAAAATCGTTGCAAGGAATAACTGAACCTATCACCTTGCCTCCCACTAAGAAACTCTTTGGGATAGGTTTCCACCCTACTCCTAAAGACGAAGATTGGGCAAAAAAGAGAAAAAAATGAGGGATGGGGTTTGCCTCAACCACTGCCACACTTGTACAAAACCTTCGTCAGTCCAAGGTATGATGAAGAAGAGGATGAAGCCTTTACAGCCGAAGAGTTTGAGGAAATATGTGGGGCGATGAGCGAAATGCTTTACGAAACCCACATGGTTTAGCTGGGAGAAGGCACAAGCACTGCTAAGGTGCTATACATTGGGCCAAATGCTAAGCTTCAAAATTGGGAGGCTACACCGTTCCCAGTCAGGCGGGAGTCCGGGTAGACTTGTCCTGCCACCTTTCCTGCATCACGAGTTATCCCAGGGTGTAACTCGGATGTTTTCTTTAGTTTCCTGTTTTTAATTTCCTAAGATGTAAACCCTTTTATCTTCCCAATTCCAAGGAATAAAATCAGTATTTCATCATTTTATTTTTCTTTATTCTTCCTGATTTTTGCTATTTTTCTTTTATCTTTTCTTTTCAGTTATAATAATGCGGCTTTAAATAACATGACATGCTTGCAGACTTCACGCCTAGATCTAAACACGCTGTCTAATTGTGAAATAATGAACAAAGAATCGGAATATGATAAAGAAGAGGCTTTTAGGGAAATAAATCAAGAACTGGAAAACTTTGAGAATAAACCTAAGCCAAATTTGAATGACACAGAACCGGTTAATTTGGGAACTTCTGAAGAAATCTGAGAGACCAAAATAAGCATTCACACAGATGAGAAAACACGGGATGCAATAATTCAACTCTTGTTTGAGTTTAAAGATGTGTTTGCTTGGTCATACGATGACATGCCAGGATTAGGTGTTGATCTAGTGGTGCATAAATTGCCAATCTACCTCTGATTGTCCCCCACTTCAACAGAAACAGAGGAAGTTCAAGACTGATATCAGTGATAAGATCAAATAAGAAATCACAAAGCAATTGAAAACAGGGTAATCCGGGTGGTCCAGTATACTAAATGGTTGGCTAATGTAGTTCCTGTGCCGAAGAAAGATGGGAAAACTCGGGTTTGTGTGGATTACCGAGATTTGAATAGGGCAAGTCCCAAAGATACCTTCCCCTTGCCCAACATCCACATCCTTTTTGAGAACTGTTCCAAACATGAGGTACAGTCCTTCGTGGATTGTTACGCGGGATATCACCAGGTGTTGATGGATGAGGAAGATGCCGAGAAAACCGCTTTCACTACACCTTAGGGTACTTATTGTTATCGGGTTATGCCGTTCGATTTGAAGAATGCCGGGGCAATGTACATGAGAGCCATGACTGCTATTTTTCATGATATGATGCATCAAGAGATAGAGGTGTATGTAGACGACTTGATCATCAAGTCCAGGACTCAGGACGATCATGTTCGAGACTTGAGGAAATTTTTCGAGAGGCTGCGAAAATATGATTTGAAGCTGAATCCGGCTAAATGCACCTTCGGAGTCCCATCAGGTAAACTTCTGGGTTTCATAGTCAGCAGGAGAGGTATCGAGTTAGATCCAACAAAGATAAAGGCTATCCGGGATCTGCCTCCTCCTAGGACAAAGAAAGACGTGATGAGTCTATTGGACAGGTTAAACTATATAAGCCGGTTCATCGCTCAACTGACTTTCACATGTGAGCCCATATTAAAGCTATTAAGGAATGATGCAGCAATCAAATGGACAGCTGAGTGTCAAGAGGCTTTTGACAAGATCAAAGAATATCTTTCAAATCCTCCAGTTTTGGTCCCGCCGGATCAAGGGAGACCTCTGTTCTTGTATCTGACGGTCTTAGAAAATTCTTTTGGCTGTGTCCTCGGGCAGCATGATGCAACTGGAAAAAAAAGAGCAGGCGATCTAGTACTTGAGCAAGAAGTTCACTGGTTATGAAGTCAAATACACTTTGTTGGAAAGAACGTGCTGTGCTATGACATGGGTCGCTCAAAAGTTGAGACATTATCTTCAGGCTCATACTACTCACCTCATAACCAGGTTGGATCCTCTGAAGTACATATTCTAGAAACTGATGTCCACTGGGAGATTGGCAAAGTGACAAATTTTTGCTTACTAAATTCGACATAGTCTACGTCACTCGCACGGCGATGAAAGCCCAGGCATTGGCGGATCACTTGGCTGAAAACCCAGTTGATGAGGAATACCAACCGTTGAGTACTTACTTTCCAAATGAGGAGGTAAACACAATAGAAGTAGTCCCTGAAGACGCTCATGCTTGGAAAATGTTCTTTGATGGGGCCGTAAACACCAAAGGTGTAGGAATTGGGGCAATCTTAATCTCGCTCACTGGTCAGCACTATCCGGCTACGGCCAGGCTCCGTTTCTTTTGCATGAACAATACCGCTGAGTATGAAGCCTGCATCATGGGCATGAACATGGCAATTGATCAAGATGTTGAAGATTTACTGATTATGGGAGATTCTGATCTGATTATCTGGCAAGCCCAGGGTGAATGGGAGACCCGAGATGTCAAGCTTATTCCTTACCGACAACACGTGGAGGATCTCGGCAAGCGATTCAAATCAATAGAGTTCAGGTACATCCCGCGGTGTCACAATGAACTAGCTGATGCACTTGCCACTTTAGCTTCAATGTTACCTTATCCAGGCAATGCCCACATCGATCCCACGGAAATCCAAATCAGGGAAAGACACGGTTACTGTAATATAATCGAGGCAGGACCAAATATCCAGCCATGGTACCACGATGTCAAGAGGTTTTTGAAAACATGAGAATACCCCGAACATGCTACTGGAGATCAAAAGAGAACTATTAGGTAGCATGCGAGTGGTTTCTTTTTGAGCGGTGAGGTCTTGTATAAAAGAACCCCGGATCTTAACCTGTTAAGATGTGCTGATGCTGAGGAACCAGGAAGAATCATGCAGGAAGTACACGCAGGAGTGTGTGGACCTCATATGAACGAGTAAGTCTTGGCAAAGAAAATCCTACGAGCCGGGTATTATTGGATAACTATGGAGAAAGACTGCTTCAGTTTTGTCCGGAAATTCCATCAGTGTCAGGTACATGGAGATCTGATTCATGCACCTCCAAACGAGCTACATCCTATGTCAGCACCGTGGACTTTTGTCACCTAGGGTATGGATGTCATTGGTCCGATTGAGCCAAAAGCTTCAAATGGGCACAGATTCATATTGGTCGCTATTGATTACTTCACAAAATGGGTCGAAGTTGTCGCTCTAAAATCGGTCACTAAAAAAGTCGTGGTGGACTTTGTACACTCAAATCTTATCTGTCGTTTTGGTATTCCTACAACTATCATCAGAGATAATGCGGCGAACCTGAATAGTCATTTAATGGAGGATGTATGCGAACATTTCAAAATAACGCATAGGAACTCCACTCCTTATCGACCCAAAGCCAATGGCGTTGTTGAAGCAGCAAACAAAAACATCAAGAAGATTTTGAGAAAGACAATCTGGAGTTCCAGACAGTGGCATGAACAGTTACCTTTTGCCTTACTAGGATATCGCACCACAGTGCACACGTCAATAGGAGTAACCCCGTACTTGTTGGTTTATGGGACCGAGGCTGTGATACCGACAGAGGTAGAAATTCCTTCGCTCCAGACAATTGTTGAAGCAGAGATTGAAGATAGCAAATGAGTTAAGACTCGATTGGAGTATTTGACCTTAATTGATGAAAAACGAATGGCTGCAGTCTGTCACGGGCAGTTGTACCAACAAAGAATGGCCCGTGCTTACAACAAGAAAGTGCGACGCAGGAATTTTGAAGTCGATCAGCTAGTGTTAAGGAGCATTCTTCCCCATCACCTGGAAGCAAAAGGAAAATTTGCTCCTAATTGGAAGGGCCGGTACATCATCAGGAAGATATTGCCAAGAGGAGCGTTATATCTGGGTGATATTGAAGGAAATGACCCTGAAGCAGCTGTGAATGCGGATGCAGTAAAAAGGTACTATGTCTAGACCTCTTTGGTTGATGGCTTTTGTGTAATTGAGATGACGAAGGCTTTCCTTCCTGCTACCCCAAACACTATCAATCCTTTGTAACCCCTTTGAGCCGGTTAAGCTTCTTTGATTACCCTCTTTGGAACCCGGAATTGCAGAAAAGAAAAGAAAAAGAAAAAAGAAAAGAAAGAAAAGAAAAAACAAAACAAAAAGAAAAAAAAAAGAAAAAAAAGGGGATTCCTTGAACTACGTTCTGACTTGATTCCGAAAGGATACGTACGCAGCCTCTCCCTGAGGTTCAGTCACACCAAAGCAAAAATCCCAATTTCCCCAAGAAATCGAAACTGGGGCAGACGATATAACGGTTCGGCCATGAAACCGCCGAAATGGTTCCAAAGTTGCAGTTCCGCCCAAAATCCTTTTTATCCCAAAGACCTTGTCCAAGTCCTTCCGATCAATTAGCAAAAGCAGGGAAGTCGAAAACGTCGTTGTTGGAATCTGATGCAATTCAAATTGAAAGAAATAAAATGAGAGAGTCTTATCGGTGAAAACCTTCGGGCACCATAAGGCAATAGGGAGTAGAGAAAATGAAAATGAGAGAGTCTGCTTAGTGAAAAAAAAAGAGCACTATCGGGCGACGTTGAGAAAAGAAATGAGAGAGATTGACTGGCGAAAACCCAAAAAGGGCATTGTCGGACGAAAAGAGGATATCTCATCATCAAAAGTCCTAGCAAGGTTCCCTGGTTTAGAAACACAGATCAATGGGTTCACGAGAAGCTGGAAAGTTTGTGTGGGTCAGGCATCCAGTCCAAGAAGCATGTCATGTCCATTTGAAGTCAGCATTCACCCCAGATAAGTTCTTCTTTTTCCCTGAAAAGGACACTTCTCTTTAAACTCTTATGCTTGCCTTTTGCATACTTTTCTTTGAATCCCTTTCGGTTTAAATCTGATTCTGTAACAATTACAAAGAAAAGGTGGTAGGACCAGTTTCACAGGGCTCTGCCTGGCAAGAGTCAAAGAAAATATCCAGCTTTGGTGGTGCGTCAGTCCAATCCAGACTGACCATGGTGGTTGATTGTTTCCAAAGTAAAAGACATTGGAAAAGAGAGAAAGTCAAAGGCAAAGGTCCTAAGAGAAGAATAAAGTGAAAAGGCCAGAGCCTACACGGGCAAGTCTTCATGAAGACCTAAAAGTTGAGTTTTGTCAAGTTTGAAAAGAATTTTCCTCTCAAGATCGGCAAGCAGCAAAGTTCTCAACGGAAATGGGACTGGGATCAAGCAATTGAGATGATCAAGGCCATAAAACCAACCACCGTTTCAACTAATAAATAGTTCTTTGTTGAAAAGAGGTCTTGTTCAAAGCAACCATGCAAGATGCAGGGGCAACCCAAAAAGAAATGAAACGCGCAAATGATGAAACAACTCTACAGCAGGGAATCAACCAAAAGGGAAGTTTCTCCGCTAATTCTTTCATGCGTTTGCTAAATAAAAGAAGAAAATAAGAATAAAGTTAGAGAAGATTGAAGAAAGAAGAAAATAAAATAAAATGAAAACCCCCAAAAGAAAAGCAAATCATGATAGCATAGGACCCCATTCCTTAAAAATCCCGGCATAACCCGTGGATTTCCCTGGCATAATCCAAGGAGCTTGTTCTTTCCAAATCCCGGCCAAAAACCGAGGATCTCCCTGGCATAACCCAAGGAGCTTTTTCTTTCCAAATCCCGACCTAAAAATTGAGGTTCTCCCTGGCATAACCCAAGGAGCTTTTTCTTTCAAAATCCCGGCCAAAAAACTGAGGATCTCCCTAGCATAACCCAAGGAGCTTGTTCTTTCCAAATTCCGGCTAAAAAACCGAGGATCTCCCTGGAATAACCCAAGAAGCTTGTTTTTTCCAAATCCTGGCCAAAAACCGAGGATCTCCCTGGCATAACCCAAGGAGCTTTTTCTTCCCAAATCCCAGCCTAAAAACCGAGGTTCTCCCTGGCATAACCCAAGGAGCTTTGTCTTTCAAAATCCCAGCCAAAAAATTGAGGATCTCCCTGGCATAACCCAAGGAGCTTGTTCTTTCCAAATCCCGGCTAAAAAACCGAGGATCTCCCTGGAATAACCCAAGAAGCTTGTTTTTTCCAAATCCTAGCCAAAAATCGAGGATCTCCCTCGCATAACCCAAGGAGCCTTTTCTTTCCAAAATCCCGGCATAACCCAATGACTTTTCCGGCATAACCCGATGACTTTCCCGGCATAACCCGTGGACCTTTTCCGGCATAACCCGATGACTTTCCCGGCATAACCCGTGGACCTTTTCCGGCATAACCCGATGACTTTCCCGGCATAACCCATGGACCTTTTTCGGCATAACCCGTGGACCTCTTCCGGCATAACCCGATGACTTTTCCGGCATAACCCGATGACTTTCCCGGCATAACCCGTGGACCTTTTCCGGCATAACCCGATGACCTTCCCGGCATAACCCGTGGACCTTCACGGCATAACCCGTGGACTTTTACGGCATAACCTGATGACTTTCCCGGCATAATCCGTGGGACTTTTCCGGCATAACCCGTGGACCTCTTCCGGCATAACCCGATGACTTTTTCGGCATAACCCGATGACTTTCCCGGCATAACCCTTGGACCTTTTCCGGCATAACCCGATGATTTTCCCGGCATAATCCATGGATCTTTTCCGGCATAACCCGATGACCTTCCCGTATAACCCGTGGACCTTTTCCGGCATAACCCGATGACCTTCCCGGCATAACCCGTGGACCTTTCCCGGCATAACCCGTGGAATTTTTCCGGCATAACCCGATGATTTTCCCGGCATAATCCATGGACCTTTTCCAGCATAACCCGATGACCTTCCCGGTATAACCCGTGAACCTTTTACGGCATAACCCGATGACCTTCACGGCATAACCCGTGGACCTTTCCCGGCATAACCCGATGACTTTCCCGGACTAACCCGCAAACCTTTTCGGCATAACCCGGCTATTTCCCAGCACAATCTGGATCCATTCACAAGGATATACAATACTGAATCGACTGCTTGAATATGTGTCACAACTAACACAAAATTTTCCTAGTGAAAACTGGGGCAGAAAATTTCGTTCGTTTGTCTTTGATGTCTAAGCAGGTATGACCTCGAGGCACAGGATTCGAGATGACCAAAAGGATGAGTCTCAATCCAGAAGAAAAGAACAAAAAAGAAATGATCTCGAACATCGGAGAAAACAAAGGTGTGGACTGCTCCAGATCTGACTGAAGTCACAAGCCCCGCCAATCCTATTTTGTTCAATGCTGCAGAAAGAAACAAGCACCTACAACTTGCGAGCATCAAGATTCAGATCAAAGTCTACAGCAAAATCAGCTAAGACTCAAGATCAAGTTTCAAAAGAATTATAGATTGGAATCTTGTAACTCATAGTTGATAGACATAACTAGCTTAGCTTCGATTTCCTTTTGGTGTAATAAGGAGGTCAGTAGGCAGTAGCAGCAGCAACAACAACAATAACAGTAAAACCACAGCTTCACGGTAGTCCCAGCTATCGAAACTTCCCGAACTACATTGACCTGATTCCCTTTAGCCAGGGATATGTAAGAGGCCTCCCGAAGCAAAGGCTCAGTCAAACTCTTTCAAAAAATGCTTCACACGGAGTACTCGAACGGGCAAAAATCGCTAGTATCCGCTCATTTATGTTTGCGCGAAAACTCTTCGTGTTTCCGAGTAAAGAGGGGCAGCTGTGAGCACTTGATTTTTGCCCTATATGAGAATTACTCCCAAAAATTCAAAATAAAATAGTTTTTTGTTGTGTGTCATTTTTTGTTTATTTTTGTATTATTTTTCTCGTATTGTTTGCATTTGTCTGTGCGCGTTTATTTATTAAATTAATATAAAATACAAAAATATGTTGTATTTATATTTAGGATTTATTAGGGTTAATTAAGTTTTGTTTTACAAAAATTAAAATCACAAAAGATAATACACTTTGCATTTTAGCATTTAAAAGTCTAGTTGTGTGATTTTATTTCAAATTGATATTTAATGGTGTGTTAATTTTTAGTAGAAGTTAATTAGTATTTTATAAGTTAATTTGATTTTTTAATGTAATTTAGAATTTTGGTTTTTAATAAATTAGGAATTAAAAAGAAAAGAAGAGAATTGGAAAATAAAGAGAAACGGATTGGGCTGCTTCAAAACTTGACCAAATACAGGCCCAAAGCACCCCGATACCCGGTCCAATGTGATCAGCCTCAGAGATGGGCGAAACGACGTAGTATGATGTTGAAACTACGTCGTTTCATTGCCAGGATCTCAGCTGACCATTCCTCTCAATCCAACGGTTGAGATCCCATCTCCCCGACCCGTTTAAACAACCCGATCCACTACCATCCTTCAACCCGCCCCTATCACTTCCCAAACGACCCTGTTTCACTTGATAATCTGATCACAGCCGTTGGATTTTTGTAATCCAACGGATCAGAATGATCATTGCATTTTAATTCATCAAAGGCCCCCCCCCCCAGACCCCATTCACCAGTCTCATTCCCAAACCCCCTCCCCTTTCGTCTCTCTCAACAAACCAAACAAGACCCCCCAAACCCTAGCCGCCATCCCATCCCCCTACCGTAAACCCGGCGGTAACGATGCTGATGCTTGCCAAACTTACACCCCTGAACCACCCTGATCCCCCCTCTCCAAATCTCCACTAACCTCAAATACCCCTCAAACCACTCGAATATCAAATCGAAGGTTGAAGCCCTAGTTTCGTTAACTCGAAGATTCCAGAGGATGGTGAAGATTTGGACCGAACTGGACCTTAGTCATGTGTTTTCACTTTGAGAACACAGGATTAAGGTCCACTCCGGCCAAACGATTCGAAGGTTTCTCAAGATTGTTCAATTTGGCCTGCTCTTTGGGTATTTGTTTCTTTCTGTTCTTTTTATTTTTTTGTTTTTTGTTTAGTTCCTTCAAAGTTCTAGTTTATCTTTTGTTGATTCCTCGTTTCTCTTCATCGGTTTTTTTTTTCTTCTTGGTTTGTCCAGTTCCGTTAAGTATTGTGTGTATTAGATAGACGTTCAGAAGCTTTTATCTTTAGTTGATAGATGGATTTGTTCTTTGGTTTAATTTTAATTATATTCATGATAGTTAATTGTTGGAACTTCTAAAATTGTTCATAAAATGGTTCGTGCTTTCCTTTACTCTGTTTGTAGTTTGATTTGTGGTTTTCTTTGTTGAAAATTATCTGTGCCAACTTGCAATCAGTCCTAGTATTCTTTAGGTCTAAACTGAATAGTCAAAATTCCTAATGTAGTTTACTCTGGACATTAGCTATGCTAATTTCCCTCACAATAGGTTTCAAAGAATTGAGCCTCCGGCAATTCATAAAACTCAATAGGAATTTGAGAGGGAATCACAGACATAGATTATGAGGGAATGCCTGCGTTTTGGTTTGAATTCACAGATAAATCACAGGGGATCTTTAGGGTAGTAATTCAGGGACATTAGGAGGGTACTTTGGGAATTTGACAGAAGGAAAAGGGTCCAATTTGGGCTAGGCTGTCAATGAAGTACTAGTATACTATTACTCTATTGTATTTATTTAGTAATAGTGGGATGGGAATTAGAATAGCATGGGAGGTCTATTAAAGATTAATTAAAATACAAAGTGCCCATAACCTTAGAATTAAATAAGAGAATTGACACATAATAGTGGGAACCTCAGGGAATATCATGGGTAGAAATGATTTGAATAATGGTTTTGAGGGGCTGGCAGAGTTTTGTTTTGAGTAGAATAAATAGAGCATCTTTGGATAGGATGGGGAGGGTTTTTTTTGGAGAGAATATCAGGCAGTAGTGGTTGAAAAGCTTAGGGACAGTTTTTTTGGAGACAATCGAAAAGAATTGAAGGAATTGCTGGGAGTTAACAACTTTTGATGTTTAATCAATTTTGAGAGCTTGAGTATAAAGTGCTAGGTTACTGTTTCATCAACCTTTTTGAGCAAACTTTTACTTCACTTCCAAATCTGAAACATTTGAATAATTTGAGGTTATGTTCTGTATCTTTTGTTTAAGTGTGAATCCGAAACTGGATTTTGTTTCAAAAATTGCATCCCATGGTTTGAGGTTGATTTGGTCTTGGTCATTAAGCTTTGGTTCAAGTTGCAGCTGCATTGTTTGAAGTCTTTCCCCTGGTCTATTGCTTACTTGTTGCTGTTGTATTACTGCTGTTGGTGTCACTGATCTGTGGCTGCTGAAGTTGTTACTGCTGCTAATCTCTCCCTTTTCTATTTCAATTCAAATCTCAGGTACACGTATTCGAACTCAAATTTGGTGTAACTTCAAGATTGATTGAAATGGAGTTTCAGCCATTTATTCGCATAGATATGTGGCATGTATTTAAATAGATATTAATGATAGTATAGTGTATTTTAGTTGGATTTACATTCAATGAAACTAGAACTATGAAGTTTGTACCTAGGTGGACTGTTTATTTGGACTGTCAATTTGTGGTTATAGGTTGTAGATTCGGTACGACTTAGTAATAGTTTTAATCTAGCTTTGTGATAAAAAAAATCGAATCTCCGGATTATGTGGGTTTGTGATTGATGTAGAGGTTAGTATATGATGCTCATTTCCATCTTTATTTTCAGGCAAAAAATAGGCAACTCAAATGGTTCTACAGTGTAGTAACATGAAATCAGCAGTCTAATTAGTAATATCATCCCTTTGTTTAATTTAAGCTCACTATTTCGTTGTAGGAACAAGCAATTGCATGATAGTATTTAATATCAATAGTTTACTTGAATTTGAATCATTTAATTTATTCATGAATGTTAGCAGAATCAAATAACCAAGTCGTTTAGTTTAAAATCCGATCCAGCGTTTAGTGGAATATATGGATTCGTTGTCAATTAAACAAACAGAGTAGCATGAATTTAGTCTTAAATTCAATTAGTCAAATTTTGATTAGATTTAGTAGGCAAGCGTTATTAGTAATATCATCCCTTTGTTTCATTTAAGCTCACTATTTCGATGTAGGAACAAGTAATTGCATGATAGTATTTAATATCAATAGTTTACTTGAATTTGCATCATTTAATTTATTCATGAATGTTAGCAGAATCAAATAACCAAGTCGTTAAGTTTAAAATCCGATCCAGCGTTTAGTGGAATATAAGGATTCGTCGTCAGTTAAACAAACAGAGTAGCAGGAATTTAGTCTGAAATTCAATTGGTCAAATTTTGATTAGATTTAGTAGGCAAGCGTTAGTTTCATTATAGGCGAGAATGATTAAAAGATTTGATTTCGCATGAGTCCAATAGGCCCAATTATTAATGCTTGAACTATAATTAATTAGGATTTCTCCTTTTATTATTAGAGACAAAATAGATGGAAAAGTCATAATCACTTTAGGATATCCTTAAATAAAAAATAATGAGACGAGCCTCGCCAAATAAAACACGCAACTTGTGGGGCCCTCTTTAATTGTTCATGTTAAAAAATACTTAGATTACGGGGTGGTCCATTTAACGAATTTTACGGCCTTTCCAAAATAATAACACGTTAGTGTCTTTAGGCGCGCTTTTTAATAATTTACTTTCCTTAATACGGGTGCACATTTATGTGACCCAAATCCAAATCTCGACGAAGTCGAAATATGTCAATAACCACGAGTACACTGGTGTGGCGTGGTTTGAGATATGTTTTCACGGCGTCGCAATTCTCATTAAAAATAATAATAAAGCGGTAAATAGGCCTTAAAAGTGCACTATAGGATAACATGTATTAAAATCAGATACTTAGCCATTACAACAATTTAAGCGACCGTGCTAGAACCACGGGATATGGGGGTGCCTAACACCTTCCGTCGGGTCAACAGAATTTCTTACTTAGAATTTCTGGTTCGCAGACTTCATTTGGAAAGTCGAATATTTTCCTCGAATTGGGATTCAAGATAAACCGGTGACTTGGGACACTAAAAGCCAATCCTATCCCAAGTGGCGACTCTTAAAAATAAATAAATAATCCCATTTCAAACAATGTCACTTAAAATGAAAAAACTCCCTTATACATTTTATCCTCCCGAGGGTAGGTGTGTAAAAAGAAGGTGTGACAATGAGTAATGTATATAGTCGCCGCCTGGCACATACACTTTAATACATTAAATTCTAAACCATCCCAAAGACCAAGAAACCCATGGGCAACACAGGCTAAGAATAATACATAACATTGCTCTAATCATCCGGAAAGTCTATAACAAGGAAGAACAGAATGGCATCTAGCTAACTAAAGGGTTAAGTGAAAGGGAGACTCTCCGGTCTGCGGATGCGGCAGATATACCTCAAGTCTCCGAAATGCTCCCTGCAACTACCGATAATGCGCCTGCGTAGAGGTACCTGGGTCTGCACAAGAAAAATATGTGCAGAAGAGGTATGAGTACACCACAGCGGTACTCAGTAAGTGCCAAGCCTAACCTCGGTGGGTAGTGACGAGGAAAGGTCAGGGCCCTACTGAGGCAAAAATAATATAGCAGCAAAAATATTAACAGTGCAGAAATCCGACGAAACTAATGAACGCAGCAGTGTAATAAGACAGCTTAATGAAATAATAATACTGCAAAGACAGAACAGAAACGTAGAGTAAACACAGCTAAATTGCAACAAGAATACCAACGAGGGTCTCCCAGGATACTGTCCTGTAGTCCTTTTCTAAACTGTCCAATGGATCTCTCGGGATACCGTCCCGTCATCCAACTCTCATATCAATATCAAAGGATCTCCCGGATACCGTCCCGTAGTCCAATCATCAGTGTGCAGGGGATCTACCGGGATACCATCCCGTTGTCCCAAAATAAAAGTGTTGGGGGATCTCCTGGGATACCGTCCCGTAGTCCCAAATAAAAGTGCTGGGGGATCTCCCGGGATACCGTCCCATAGTCCCAAAATAAAAGTGCAGGGGGATCTCCCGGGAATCGAACCCGTAGTCCCAAAGTAAACAAACAAGGGGGGAGCTCCCGGAATCCCACATCCGTAGTCCCAATGTAAATACGCAACCAAAATCAGAGAAATATTCAGAAATTGAAGTACAACAGTACAAGGCAACAAATAATACTGGCCTAACGTGCTCCATGTAATCACAATTAAGGCTATTAAAGCAATTAGGCAATTTGGATCATTTAGACATGCTCTTCTACACTAGCACACGCTATAATAGCAAGTAGGATAAACAAATATGAAAGAAAATCCAGTTCAAGTATTTAAGTAAAAATTCGGGTTTCAACAATTAACTCAAGTACACGCTCGTCACCTCACATACAAGGCATCCAATTACCAATTTTCACATCCTAAGGGACGAAGTCCCCCACACAAGGTTAGGCAAGCCACTTACCTCGAACCGGTGCAAAATCAACTAAGGAACGATGCCTTTGCCACGAGTATCCGACTCCAAATGGCCCAAATCTATTCAATTCAATTACATATCATAAATAATAGTGTAAACAATTGATTCCACTATAAAAATTAAAGCTAGGGCGCGAAAGTAGGTAAAAACGACCAAAATGCCCCTCCAGTCAACTCCTCGGAATCGATTAATTTTCACATTTTCAGAACTCTCGTACTCTCACGAGTCTAACCATATAAAAATCTCCTAAATCGGAGGTCAAATGCCCCCTCAAAACACAATAATTAAGTCTAAGAAGTTTCACCCATTTTCCCCAATTTTAGACCTTCAATTTGAATTCTAATGATTGATTTAACTAGGAAATGATGAAATATAACTAGAAAGGATCAAAGCAACGTTACCCAATGATCTTCTCTTCAAAATCCACTCAAAATCTCCTTCTCCCGAGCTCTCAATTGATTTTTACACTTTTGAAATAAACCCTTGGATTTTCCCTTTAACAGAATAGTGGTTTCCGCTTTTGTGGCCCAGGGACCGCTTCTGCGGTTCCGCTTTTGCGGAAGAATCAACCGCTTTTGTGGTTCAACTAATGGGACCAAAGTCCGCTTCTGCGGACCAGTAACCACATTTGCGATTCCGCTTATGCGAAAAGGAGACCGCTTCTGTGGTTCTCCTGAGGTGGGACCAATTTCGCTTATGCGGTGACATAGCGCTTATGCGGCACCGCTTTTGCGGTTCCCAAGCCGCAGAAGCGGAAATACCAGAAGAAATAATATCAGCTGCAACCAAACTTAGAAATTTACCCTGTTAGCCATCCGAAATCATCCCGAGGCCCCCGGGACCTCAACCAAAAGTATCAATACCACCTGATACCTTATTCGAACTTGTACAAATCCTCAAAACATCTCAAACAACACCGGAAACGCGATTAAATCAAGGGAAGCCTAAGAACTTCAAATTCATCAAAAATACACTTTCGATCAAAAACGTAATCCAACCTCACCCGAACAACCTGAAATTTTGCACACACATCCCAAATGACATGACGGAGCTACAGAAACTTCCGGAATTCAAATCCGACCCTCGGATAAAAAACTCACTATCGGACCGAAAACTTAAAAAATTCAAACTTCGGCATTTCAAGCTTAAATGAGCTACGGACCTCCAAATTACATTTCGAACATGCTCCCAATCCCGAAATCACCTAACGGAGCTAACATAACCATTGGATTTCCATTCCGAGGTCGTCTTCACACTGTTCCGACTACGGACTATTTTCCAACTCTTGAGCTCTCATTTAGGGGCTAAGTGTCCCAAAACACTCTGAATCCTAATACCGAACGTCCCGGCAAACCAAAATAGCATAAATGAGCTGAGGGAAAGCAGTTAATGGGGGATCGGGGCATAAATTCCAAAAACGACCGGCCGGGTCGTTACATTCTCCTACACTTAAACATTCGTTCGTCCTCAAACGAGCATAGAGAACATACCTAAAGTAGCAAAAATATTAGGGTACTGGCTGCACATATCCTGCTCGGTGTCCCAAGTTGCCTCCTCAGCCGGCTTACCCCGCCACTGGACCGTAACTGAAGAGATGTTCTTTGACCTCAACTTTCTGATCTGCCTATCCAAAATGGCCACTGGTTATGTTAGCTCCGTTAGG
>MU746548.1:5355-16834 GCA_026770625.1 Nicotiana glauca
CGACTGTTAAACAGAGTCAAACCCTTCCTCGATTCGGGATTCAAACCGGTGACTTGGGACACCATAAATCTTCCAAGTGGCGACTCTGAATCTTAAATAAAAACGAATCCCGTTTCGATTGTCCTTAAATTGGAAAAACTCCTTTCTTACTATATTCCTTCCCGGGGTGTAGTAAAAGCCGATAAAGCTCTTTCGGAAAAAGGAGGTGTGACAGCATGTTCCTCCACCTCCCGCTAGAAAAAGAGTGTACGAGTCCCATGTTCCATTTCATGAGCGGATTATTCCCTACCTTGATAATTTTCCAAGTATGCCGAACGTGGATGCCCTCACTAGGGATGATGACGAAATTCGGTCAGCGATGTGGGATGAGTCTAGACCAGCTGTTCTGACAAAGGGCATGTATTTCCCCGATAAAGCTCGCCTAATTAGGGCTGTAAAAATCTACAATATTAGAGAGTGTTGTGAGATGACGGTAAGTGAGTCAACTACGAAAGTATACAAGGCTGTATACCGTAGTGACTTTATAGGTTTTCACTGGATGTTGCGTGCTAGCAAGAAGAAATTAGGTTTGTGAAAAGTGGGTAAATTTATTAGCGAGCACAGATGTGAAATGGACACATTCAATGAAAATCACTTCAACTTGGATGTGGACTTGATTTCTCTTGTCTTGATTCCATATTTGGAAGTGTCCATTAGGTTCAAGATTAAAAAGTGTATTACAGTCGTCCACCAGGAGTATGGTTGTACTATAACCAAAATAAAGGCATATCTCGGTCGCAAACGTGCCTCTGAACTTATTTATAGCGTCTGGGATAAGTCTTTTTCAAATCCGCCCAGGTACACGGCCGCATTGCAACACTTTAACCCCGAGACTGTTGTTGAATAGAGACGTGAGCAGAGTCCGGACAGACCCGACTATATTTTCAACTATGTATTCTGGTCATTTAAAGCAGCAATTGATGGTTTTGTGCATTGTTGTCTTGTAATTTCCATAGACGGTACTCATGTCTATGGAAAGTATGATATTAAGCTTTTGATTGCTTGCAGTTGATGCTAACGAACAAATATTTCCACTAGCTTTTGCTATATGTGCCAATGAAAGCGAAGAGACGTGGACTCTTTTTTTTGAACAACTTGAAGCAGCATGTTGTCAAACAACGTTCAGGT
Source organism: Nicotiana glauca (assembly GCA_026770625.1). Lineage (NCBI taxonomy): Eukaryota > Viridiplantae > Streptophyta > Magnoliopsida > Solanales > Solanaceae > Nicotiana > Nicotiana glauca. Next base: position 6,523 of record MU746548.1, read on the forward strand.
ATTTGTCTAATATCTGATCGGTATGGTGGTGCTTTAAGTTTTGTACGTCACTTGCCTGAATGGCAGGAACCATATGCATACCACCGTTACTGTGTGAGGCACCTGAAGGCCAATTTACAGAAGAAATATCCTGACAAGGCCTTCCATGACTTAATGTGGATCGCTGCAACTGAGCACCAGCAGTGCAAATTCACGAGGCGCATGGAAGCGATCCGGCAAATAGATCTACAAGCCTATAATTGGTTGATGCGACATGAGCTTCACATGTGGACATTGCATGCTGATGGCGGCAGACGATGGGTATCCCTCACTACAAACGTGCCAGAGTCATTCAACGGCTTGTTGAAGTCTGCCCGTGGACTGCCTGTCACTGCCATGGTCCGCATAACATTCAACCAGAGTGCGGAGAGGTTTGTTGAAAGGCATGTAGCTGCATCGACATTGATGGACAGGGGTGTTCAATTTATGCCAATACTCATGAGAAGATTTGAAAGGTCCAGGAGGCGAGCACAGTGGCATTCATTTCTTCAGTACGATCATGAACAGGGCGTTTTTGAAGTTAAGACCGCTATCTGCGGACACCGTGAGAATAATCTAGAGACGGTGAATGAAAATAGAAGGTTATGTTCATGTGGGAAATGGACCATCTACCACATGTCGTGCGCACATGCATTGAAGTGCTTTCAACAAGTTGGATATGGGGCAACAAACTATATTGATTGGCAATACAGTGTTGCTGCATACGTAGACACATATAGTGGGAAGTTGCAGCCATTAGGTGCAAAGCATTATTGGCCGCCGGAACCTTTTAAGATGGTATGTAACAAGGACTATTTGCGCAAGCTGCAAGTGTAAAAGAGAACGCGTATACGGAACCAAATGGATATTGGTGACACCGTTTATGCGCGTAAATGTGGCATATCCTCGCAAACAGGACACGACCATCGTAAATGTCCTTTAGGTGGTGTGCGTGGCGGTGGTAATCCGACTCCTGGTGCAAGTTCGTTGAATGTACCCAAAGGATACCCCTAGTATTTTTGTCTTGGTATTGTTTTTTGTAATACATGTTTGTACTTGTGTATTTTGTAATATATATCAAATAAAATTATGTTCCACAATCTGGAATGAGTGAAGAAAAAGCTGTTTAATTGCAGGAAAATTTAATATGTAAAGCGTGGTTTGATAGTTTCATATAACAACACAAGCACTTAAACTTAACTTCCACTTCAATTAAGATAAAATTTAGTACAACAAATAAGGAAAACATTACCACAACACAAACACAAACATAGCAGGAAAACATAATAAAATACATGAAATATTTAAAATACACTAAACACATACATGCCAATGTTTAGTCCCGGTTGCCATTTATTCTCCGCTCCAGCCACTTAAATCGTTCTTCCAGTTGTTCTTTTTCTTCTTCTACCTCTTTCAGTTTCGCCTTCACCTCCGCAAGTTCTCTTTTATATTTTTTTTATGTTCCTTTTGTGCTTCACAATTCCATTGTGCTTTCCATTTTTCTTCTCTCACCTCCTTCAATTTCGCCCTCATGTCTGCAATAAGTCTATTGCTTTCTCTTTCTTGTTCCCGTTGGCCTAAACGCATATTATGAAGAAACTGTAGTTGTTCTTTGTAGCATTCCTGATAACATGGTTCATCAATCTATTCCTCAAAATGACAAATAGGTTCGCCGGGAACCTTGTAAAACTGGTTCATACAGTGCCAATAATGGCGTCCAATTTCACCACCATCCCAACAATTTTGCATCGAGCATTCTTTTCCACAGTTGCACTTTGGTGGATGAAGAGGTTGAGCCATTTAATGAAATATTGGTTTTTAGTAAAAAAAACCTTACTTTTAATGAAATATTTGAATTTAGTAATTTTTGAGCACACAAAATAACTACAATGCGCCCGTTATTTATAGGCGAGACAAAATACATAAAGCGTGGTATAGTACTGCATTTTATAGAGTTGTCTTGTCGTTCTGAAAAAGATGAAATCCATGTGAAAAAAGTTGTTTTGTTGCAGAAAAATTTAATACTTAAAGCGTGGTATAGTACTGTGTTTTATGGAGTTGTCTTGTCGTTCTGAAAAAGATGAAAACCATGAGAAAAAAATTGCTTTCTTGCAGAAAAATTTAATACTTAAAGTGTGTTATAGTACTACATTTTATGGAGTTTTCTTGTCGTTCTGAAAAAGATAAAAACCATGTGAAAAAGCTGCTTTCTTGCAGAAAAATTTAATACTTAAAGCGTGGTATAGTACTACATTTTATGGAGTTGTCTTGTCGTTCTGAAAAAGATGAAAATCATGTGAAAAAAGCTGCTTTCTTGCAGAAAAATTTAATACTTAAAGCGTGGTATAGTACTACGTTTTATGGAGGTGTCTTGTCGTTCTGAAAAAGATGAAAACCATCTGAAAAAAGCTTCTTTCTTGTAGAAAAATTTAATACTTAAAGCGTGGTATAGTACTACATTTTATGGAGTTGTCTTGTCGTTATGAAAAAGAAGAAAACCATATGAAAAAAGTTGCTTTCTTGCAGAAAAATTTAATACTTAAAGCGTGGTATAGTACTACGTTTTATGGAGTTGTCTTGTCGTTCTGAAAAAGATGAAATCCATATGAAAAAAGCCGCTTTCTTTATGTTTCCTTTGTGCAGTGATGGTTTTAGTTCTACTGTTTGTTTTTGTGTTAGGTTTGCAAGGTTTGTGTTTGTGTTGTACTGTTTAAGTAAAATTGCTGTTCAAACGCAATTAAAATAAAATTGTTATTAAAAGATAATTGTTACCATTATTTACATAATGCACTATTTATACAAAGTAAAAACATAAGTAAATTAGTGAGTCCCGCAGCCTATGTGCTTCAATGCTGCTGCCGGCCTAAATCGCATCCCCTGTCGCCTGGGCACTATCTGGATCATCGTCATCAAGTCGCCTCTTTATGTGAGGATGTGCAGCAGCATTGACACCACAACTGGCAGGATCGGGAGAATAGGCCGTCGGACCGTCAACAACCTACAAAACAAGTAGTAATTTTAGCATGTGAAAAAGTATATTTGTATTGTACGTGTTGAGTCAAAAAACATTTTCTCACTGTGGTCTCGTCGGCTGCCTAAGTATATGCATCCGTGGTGTCCTCATCAAAGCATGTAGTTGTCTCAAAGATAGGCTGGGACGAAACCTTCATAAGAAAGTTAAAAATTAATTATTGTCATCTCATTAAGGAAAAGAAAACAAATTGAAATTTTAAAGTAATACAAACATACTTGCGCCAGTGATAGATCCGCATCAACCGCCGGGGATGAGGCATAACTCAACCTGCGCCCGCCATCCACGTCCCGGGTGGGCTGATCCTCAGTTGTGGTAGATGGGCATGTAAAGTACTAGTCTACATCCCCATCGAATGTACCCGTGATCGACAGTGCTCCTGACGGGGTGACCTGCGATGCTGGCAGAAATAGCTGAAAGCTGTATGAAGGCATGCTGCTGGAAGACTCATCTACCTGAGGTCCATAACCCGGTTGATCATCTCCAAGAGCCTCATCTCCAAAATCCCCATCATGTCCCTCAACAGGTGGGCCAACAGGTGCCTCAAAGCCCCCTTGCTGGGGACCACCTCCTTGCCATCCCCCACGACCCTCGCAACCCCGTGGGGCACCCCTCCCTCGTGCCCTACCCCTGCCTCGTGGGACACCCCTACCCCGATGGTAGTTCCCTGGCACCACATGCTGAGCCTCGTGGTCCAACCTCGCGGCATCTCTCGCCTGAAACAGGGTTCGACGAGCCACCTGTGTCACCCGCCGGCCATAGTCAACGAGTGCAGTATTGTCGGCATGCTGCTGCATTTCCTGTCCCAACTGGTAAAGGTGATGTTGCCCAATAGCCTGTGAAACATTTAAAAATATTAATTAAATAACAATATATCACAATTATAAGATATTAATAAGCCACAAAAACATACCTGTGCCTCGTACCTCCTAGCGTATGATCTGTAGCGCTCGCCAAGTAAATGAATGGGGTTCCTGATCATCAGTCGGGTGTGACGGCGGTACCATGACGTATACAGATAAATAGTGGCCTCCTGGGTAAATCTATGTCACGACCCCAGTTCACCCTCTATGAACATGTCGTGAGGGCACCTAGTTCCTACAACTAGGTAAGCCAAATAATGCGAAAATTCAATATAACTCGGAAATAATCAATCAAAACTGAACATATGTAAAATAATAGTTGAATATAAGGCCGCTCGGCCTATACAACTCAAAGAAATGCGGAAGTCTACAACTCAATTCCAAAACCTAGAAACTCACGGGAAACACAGGCTAATAAAAAGGAAATACACTGCTCTAACTCCAGAATGTCTACACAACCGAAAGAAAGGAAGGTCATATACTAAAGCTGGAATAAGATAGAGACTTCTGGTCTGCGGACGTGGCAAATATACCTCAAAGTCTCTACTAGATCTCTCCTCCGCGAGGATAGTATGCCTGGGTGGAGGTACCTGGAACTTCACATGAAAAACATGCGCAGAAGGGGCATGAGTACACCACAGCAGTACTCAGTAAGTGCCAAGCCTAACCTTGGTTGGGTAGTGACTAGGAAGGTCAGGGCCCTACTAAGATAAGATAAATAATAAGGTTGACAACAATATGAAATAAACAGAAATAATGAGATACATCTATTGAGTAAATCGGATTATACAAAACAACAATTTATACACATAAAATAAGATAACACAGAGTAAACAGCTCAATACCAACACCAATAATGAGGATCTCCCAGGATACCGTCCTGTAGTCCATTTTATCAATCTGTCCGAGGAGCTACCGGGATACCGTCCCGTAGTCCACCGTATGAATATATTTGAAGGATCTCCCGGGATACCTTCCCATATTCCAACTATCAATATGCAGGGGGATCTCCTAGGAATCTAACCCGTAGTCCCAACGTAAATGTGCAGGGGGATCTCTCGGGAATCTAACCCTTAGTCCCAAAGTAAATGTGCAGGGGGATCTCCCGGGAATCTAACCTGTAGTCCAAAAGTAAATATGCAGGGGGATCTCCCGGGAATCTAACCCGTAGTCCCAAAGTAAACAAACAAGGGGGGGAGCTACCGGAATCCCGCATCCGTAGTCCCAATGTAAATGCGCAACCAAAATCAGAGAATATTCAGAAATTGAAGTACAACAATACATAGCAACATATAATTCTTTCCTAACATGCTCCACGTAATTACAATTAAGGCAAATTAAGCAAATTGTCAATTTGGATCAACTAAACATGCTTTTCTATTCTAGCATAAGCTATAATAGCAAGTAGAATAAAACAATTAAGAAAGAAACTCAATACAAGTATTTTAAGTAAAAATTCGGGGTTTTTCAACAATTAGCTCAAGTACGCGCTCGTCACCTCACGTACAAGGCATTCAATTACCAAATATCACATCCTAAGGGACAAAGTCCCTCACACAAGGTTAGACAAGCCACTTACCTCGAACAAGTGCAAGTCAACCTGAAACCACGCTCTTCCCACGAGTATCTGACTCCAAATGGCTCAAATCTAGTCAATTAAATTGCATATTGTAAATAATAATTCAACTTATTGATTCTACAATTAAATTCTAAGCTAATACGCGAAATTGTATAAAATGACCAAAATGCCCCTTGGGCCCACATCTCGGAATCTGATAAATTTTACATTTTCAGAACTCTCGTACTCTCACGAGTCTATCCATATAAAAATCTCTCAAATCGGAGGTCAAATACCCACTCAAAACTCAACAATTTAGAGTAAGGATTTTGACCCATTTTTAATTCAAAAATCCGAAAATACGAAAGAAATCATGATTAGATTAGTAGGTATTAAGCATAAGAGAGTAGAGAATCATTACCCAATCATTACTCGCGAAAACCCCTCGAAATTTCTCCCAAAACCGAGCTCTAGAAGTCAAAAATGGAAAATTCGTTCCCATTTTTAGAACTTAAGATCTCTGTTCAGGCCTTTTTTTCGCTTCTGCGAAAAATTTTCCGCTTCCGTGGAAAATTTCAATTCCGCGGATATTTTCCGCTTTTGCGATACCGCTTCCAGGGCAAAATTTCCTCTTTTGCGGTCCCACTTCCGTGGCAAATTTCTGCTTCTGCGATTATGACAGCAACCAGCACTTTCTCGACACGGAAATGAGCATAACTCCCTCATACGATGTCCAAATTCGACGATTATGTTTGATATCGCTCCGAAATTACGATACGGATCTAATGGTTCAATAAAAACTTAATTTGGAGCTCATTTACGTAATATTTTACCCCTTTATTTCTAAAGATACAGCGTTGAAACATCAAATAAGAGCGCAATACAACCCGAAACACACCCGAGGCCCCCGGGACCTCAACCAAAAGTACCAACGCATCTTAAAACATTATTCAAACTTGTTCCAATCCTCAAAACACCAAAACCATCAAATTACATCGAATTCAAGCCTTAGTTCTTCTAAAACTTCCAAAACACGCATTCAATCAAAAACCCAACCAAACCACGTCCGAATGATCTGAAATTTTGCACACATATCCCAAATCACCTAACGAAGCTACAACAACTCTCTAAATTCCATTCCGACTCCCGGATCAAAATCTCACCTATCAACCGGAAATCGCCAAAATACTAACTTCGCCAATTCAAGCCTAATTCTATACCGGACCTCCAAAACTACTTCCGATCACTCTCCTAAGTCACAAATCACCTCTTGGAGCTAACGGAACCATCAAATTTCCATTCCGAAGCTGTCTTCACACTGTTCCAACTACGGACCACTTTCGAACACTTAAGCTCTCATTTAGGGACTAAGTGTCCCAAAACTCTCCGAAACTTGACACCTAATGTCCCGGCAAACCAAAATAGCGGAAATGAACTTAGGGAAAATAATTAATAGTGGATCGGGCCGTAAATTTTAAAAACGACCGGCCGGGTCGTTACATCCTCTCACGCTTAAACATTTGTTCGTCCTCGAACGAACATAAAGAACATACCTGAAGTAGTTAAAAGATGAGGGTATCGGCTGTGCATATCCCGCTCGGTCTCCCAAGTCGTCTCCTCGGCCGACTGACCCCACCACTGAACCTTTACGGAAGCAATGTTCTTTGATCTCAACTTTCTGACATGTCTGTCCAATATAGCCACTGGCTCCTCAACCTAAGATAAATCCTTGTCCAACTGGACTGAGCTAAAATCCAACACGTACGACGGGTCCCCGTGATATCTTCGGAGCATCAAAACATGAAAAACCGGATGAACTCCTGCCAAGTTGGGAGGTAAAGCAAGTTCATAAGCAACCTCTCCAACACGCTTCAATACCTCAAAAGGGCCAATAAACCTCGGACTCAATTTCCCTTTCTTCCCAAATCTCATAACACCCTTCATAGGTGAAACTCGAAGCAGAACCCGCTCTCCGACCATATATGAAACATCACGAACCTTCCTGTCCGCGTAACTCTTTCGTTTGGACGAGGCTATACAAAGTCTATCCTGAATCACTTTAAACTTTTCCAACGCATCCTGAACCAAGTTTGTGCCCAATAATCTAACCTCACCCGGCTCGAACCAACCCACCGAGTCTCTGGTGCGCATAATTAACCTGTTCATAGTTGGGACACCGAGCTACAAATCTGACTAGGCTCTGAAAGATACAACCTCACAACTAGCTGGTAAAAGCCTGAACATCCATCACCATAGGTATCTTGATACTGGTAGGTAAGCCAAACTTCCCAAACTCTCTGCCTGGCGACTCAAAGCATCAACCACTATATTAGCTTTGCCCGGGTAATACAGGATAGTGATGTCATAATCCTTCCGCAACTCTAACCACCTTCTGTGGCGTAAATTTAGATCCTTTTGCTAAAACATATGCTGCAAACTCCGGTGATCAATATAAGTCTCACAAGGCGCACCGTACAAATACTGACAGCAGATCTTCAAGGCATGAACAATAGCAGCTAACTCAAGGTCGTGGACAGGGTAATTCTTTTCATGTATCTTCAACTGTCTGGACGCATATGCAGTCACCCTACCGTCCTGCATCAACACCGCTCCAAGGTCAACCCGTGAAGCATCACAGTACACCGTATAAGACCCTGAACTAGTAGGCAATATCAAAATTGGGGTCGTACTCAAAGCTGTCTTGAGCTTTTGAAAGCTCGCCTTACACTCCTCTGTCCACTGAAATGGAGCACCCTTCTGGATCAATCTAGTCATAGGGGCTGCAATCGATGAAAACCCCTTCACAAAACGACGGAAGTAACCCGCCAAGCCAAGGAAACTGGGAATCTCTGTAGCCGAGGAGGGTCTAGTCCAACTCTGTACTGCCTCTATCTTCTTCGGATCCACCGAATGCCCTCACTCGACACCATGTGGCCTAAGAATGCCACCGAATCCAACCAGAACTCACAATTTGTGAACTTTGCATATAAATGCTTCTCTCTCAGAGTCTGAAGCACTATCCTCAGGTGTTGCTCATGATTTTCCCCACCTCGGGAGTATACAAGAATATCATCTATGAAAACAACCACAAACGAGTCGAGATATGGCCTGAACACACTGTGCATCAAATGCATAAAAGTTGCTGGGGCATTGGTCAACCCAAGTGTCATAACAAGAAACTCGTAATGACCATACCGAGTCCTGAAAGCAGTCTTCGGAATGTCTGGCTCCCGAATCTTCAACTAATGGTAACCTTAGCACAAATCAATCTTAGAAGACACCTGTGCACCCTGAAGCTGGTCAAATAGATCATTAATACGAGGAAAGGGATAACAGTTCTTCACTGTAACCTTATTCAACTGGCGATAATCGATACACATATGCATAGAACCATCCTTCTTATTCACAAACAAGACAGGGGCACCCTAAGGTGATACACTAGGCAGAATAAAACCCTTATCAAGCAAATTCCTGTAACTGATCCTTCAATTTAACTGAATGTTTCACCTCATACTTAGTCCATAACCTTAGGACAAGATCCAAACTTCAAAATCTACCATTTGTCATAGGATCCGAATTCCACATCATCACACTGCATTAGTCTTATTCAATACACTTCAACTTTTAATATCGCTTAAATCCTTCGAAATTGTTTTTCTTCAGAATGTTACATTCTCCCACACTTAGGGTCATTCGTCCTCAAATACACAACGTAACTTATCTCTTTCTTCGCACATCTTAATGTCTCAAATTTTTCTAACTCCCAAATTTTTCAGAAATTTCGCCAGAGCCTCCCCTATAATTAGGCCTATCCACCTGCCAGAGTAACACTAAAACAATTCCTAACAACACATCCACAACCCAATGAAACACCACAATGTATATATCAGTAACACTAATCTCAGCATTTCAAGCATCACATTATCATAATGATATCTAGACGTGAAACACATCATATGTATGCCCATAACCACGTCTCTGGCCATAAAAGTTATTCATAAATTACAACATTGCCAATTAGCCTTATGTTAACAAACATCTTATTTCAAATCTCCATTTTACTCACAACGAGGCATGGAGACCTCATAATTACTCACCCGAATTAACGGGTCACATTTATCACCACCTGGGCGCCCATCTCATAGGCTAAAACTCAACGTTTACGACACAAAAATGGTTGAATATGAATAGAAAATATACAAGAATTGTCAAATAAGCCTAACAGGCATGACTCCCATTTAAAATATAGTACAAAATTTTAAATTTCATAAAAGGAGAATTTTAAACATATAAACTTTTTACCACCAGGACCTTGTCCTTATATAACATCTGTCACACCTCCTTTTTCTTTTTCTTTATACTATTATTGTACCGCTTATTAATATTACACCCCGGGAAGGGATATAATAATAAAAAGGGAAGGAGTTTTTCCAATTAAAGGACAAACGGAACGAGATTTATTTATTAAATTTTAGAGTCGCTACTTGGGAAAATAATGGTGTCCCAAGTCACCGGTTTAATCTCGAACCGAGGAAATTATGACTCTGTTACAGTCTGCGAATCAGAAATCCGGATAAGGAATTCTATTAACCCGGGAGAAGGTGTTAGGCACTCCCGGATTCCGTGGTTTTAGCACGGTCGCTCAACTGTTATTTTTGTTTTTATCTGATTTTTATATGCTTTATTTTTATGCATTATTAATGTCCCACTTTGTCATTTTTAAAGAATTGCGACGTCGCGAAAATGCATTTCAAGTTACACCGTACCAGTACGCCTGTGACTTTAGTGCATTTCAACTTCGCCGGGATTTGGATTTGGGTCACATAAATGTGCACCCGT
>MU746554.1:6851-22346 GCA_026770625.1 Nicotiana glauca
ATTTTCCCAAGTGGCGACTCTGAATTTTAATAAATAAATCCCGTTCCGACTGTCCTTTAATTGGAAAAAATTCCTTCCCTTTTTATTATTATATCCCTTCCCGGGGTGTAGTGTTAATAAGTGGTACATTAAGTAGTAAAAGAAAAAGGAGGTGTGACAAGTCTTATACGATATGCATTACAATACACTGTGTAAGATCCTAAACCTGTGGGAAATACTAATACTGGTGCCAAAGTCAAAGCAGTCGTGAGCTTCTAAAAGCTCAACTCATACTCATCTGACCATCTGAATGGAGCACCTTTCTTGGTCAATATGGTCAATGGGGTTGCTATGGATGAAAACTCCTCCACGAACCGGCAATAATAACATGCCAAACCCAAGAAACACCAGATTTCTGTAGCTGAAGTAGGTCTAGGCCAATTCTGAACTGCTTCGATCTTCTTAGGATCTACCTCTATACCCTCCACCGATACGACGTGCCCGCAACCGAGTCTAACCAAAACTCGCATTTTGAGAATTTGGCATATAACTGCTATCCCTCAACTTGTGAAGCACAATCCGAAGATGTTGTTCATGCTTCTCCCGACTGCTGGAGTAAATCAAGATATCATCAATGAATACCACTAAAAAAGATTTCAAATAAGACTTGAACATCGAATTCATCAAATCCATAAATGCTATTGGAGCATTTGTCAACAAAAATGACGTTACTATGAATTCATAATGACCATACCGAGTCCGAAAAGCCGTCTTAGGGACATCAGAGGCCCTAATCTTCAACTGGTGATAGCCAGACCTCAAGTCAATCTTCGAAACCACTTTGGCACCCTGAAGTTGATCAAATAAATCATCAATTCTTGGCAATATATATTTGTTTTTGATTGTGACCTTGTGTTGCGCCCCATTTTTTCCTCCTTCCCTCGCACAGGGAGGGGGGAGGGGAGAGTCCGGGTTTCGACATTCATGGGTGGTGATAAATCATTTCCTTTTGGGAATTGGGTATTTGAAGAGTCGCCACCTAACGATTTTTAAGGTGCATTAGGGCACCTAGAGCGAATTACGCTTAGATTAGTTTGCATTACCAGAGATTAGGGTAAGGGCTCGAAATAACCTCGAGGAAATGGTGTTAGGAACCCCTCTTAGTCCACAACTGTGGGTCCCGGCCGAATTTATACTTATGAATTAGTCCATTAGAAAAGTAAACAATTTAAGCAAATAATTACAAGTAGTGCATGTTGGGCATTGTATAACTAAAATAATAAAACAAGAATTTAAACAGGTTATGTGCATAAAAAAGGAAAGTAGAGCTTCAGGTAAAGAGAATTTGGGAAGAGGGAGGTCCTAGGTTGGTTAGCCTATAGGATCACATCAGTACAATACCCGGTAATCACTCATCGGAAAGGGGATACACATGGCATTAGAGCACCGGTCATCATATCCATATCTACCCTCCCATCCCCTTAGTTATCACGCAAAGTGAGTGTTTGGTCAACGATTTCTATTGCGTGCTGCTACCCATCCCTTCTTAATGGTCATGGAGAGATTTAGGACCTCTACCTATAGGTGGTTCTAGACGTACCCCTAAGGTTTTAAAAGGTGAAAATTCTAAGGCGATAGTCAAAACACTTAGGACACATAAAAGGGGCAATTAGAGGCTCAGAGTTTCCTCCTCAAACAAACACATAAGCAGCAGGACTCAAGCATAATTAAGGTCTTTTATTAGACAAGTCCCTAAGCCAGGATATCTAGGTGAATATGCAGAAGAAAAACAACCTCTTTTAGACTCAGGAGTTATAACTCCAGCAATTGCCTATGGATTTTTAAAGCCTGTTAGGATCTGAAAACATTAAGTGATAGAAACAGTTTCAGAGATGTAATTTTTTGAAAATGCCCTAAGGGCTTGCCTATACGCGGAGTGTTGATTAGCACATTTGTATAAAAATAAAGCAGGCTTTGAAACAGACTTCTTTAATACCTATAGGTATGATATCTAATGAGATTGAGGCAGTTTGAAAGAACTTGTTTCGGGAAATATGAAATACTTAATAAAACCAATTCAGAAATGAACTAGGCGTGTACTAAGTTGATTTATTTAGACTAATTGGATTGACAGGCAGAATTTCAAATATGGTTCCCTATAGGTATGATACACACATTCGTTAATCTGATTTTAAGACATGCAAACCTAAACACTTGCCATAGTATAATTTGGATTAATTTCTATAGGCATGACATCTATTAGTTAATTTGTTTGAAGGCATGATTATTTAGAACCTATAGACATAGTTTCTACACATGACAGAATGTAAAACCTTATAAACATGATTTCTACTTGGTGAGGCAATCGAATTTAAGCATGAAGGCCTAGGAGCATGATTTCTATTGGAAAAACAATCAGATTTCAACATGAAATCCTAGGAGCATGATTTCTACTTAGTAGAGCAAACTGACTTAAAAGTAAAATCCTATGAGCTTGATTTCTACCCGAATTACCTTATAAAACATGTATCTATCCACCCTTTTCACTAGATACCCCAATATCTATTTACAAGTTATTACAGACCAATGAATGAATTATATAAGTAAATAAAAAATCAAGAAGCTATTCTATAGGGAGCCTTCGATTAGGCCCAGATTTCCCAAAGCCTCCAATGGCCCCAAATGCCTCAATTCCAAAGACAAAGTCAGAGTCTAGGTGCATCAGAGTTCCCTAAGGATCTCAAGGATCCCGGGCACTGCTTACACCTAGACTTAGCAACCAAAGATTGAACAAATGCAGTGTGGAAAGGCCAACCTCAATATGCTAGAGTTCATAGGGTTCTCAAGAGGATCCCAAGGCAATAAACATACTAGAAGGGGAAGAACTTATTGACTAAGATTAAAGTGAAAGTGATTGCCACAAAGTTGAAAGGTTTTAGTAGAAAACTGTATTAAAACAAAAGTGTGTCTGAAAGTAATTTAGTAAAGCAATGGAGACTGTTTGAAAAGAGATTGAAGGAGTGAACAGAAGTCCAAACATCTTAAGATAGGTTTATACATAGACAATTAACAAAACCAATTAAACTCAGTAGTCACACACATGGGTCAAGGGGTTTGGGATGCATAGAACACTTGACTACAAACACATAACCAAGCAAAGGTCTAGGACTGGTTTAGACATGCTCAGAAATAGTTGACCCTAACATAGTCACAAAACTAGACATGAAGAACATAACCACATAAAGCGGTGATAGGGATTTGGGGATTCATGGTGGTAAACACATAACAAGTAAGAGATGATTGGTGTAGACATGCTCAGAAACAAACAGAAGGGGAAGTATACTGATCTTATGGGAGGGGAAGACATGATAACATACTAATAATGTAACCCTCAACTACAATTTTCACAACAAAACCACAAAAAGAAGCAAACTACAAATAAGATGAACTGAAACAATAAGAGAATCGTATTGTTGTTGGAACTTTGAATTGAAACTAGGACATACTAGTAAAGAGGATAGTGAGCAGAATGAAAGAACAAGAGAGCACAAATGGTTAGCCTTGGCTTGCAGCCGGCTAACATAGAGTAGTATCAAGTATCACAAGAGAGAGCAAAAATTTTAAAGTATGAGAGATAGTTTTAAACCAAGTGTTCGTGTCTGTGTGTGTTAATAAAAGAGCATATACATAGTTTGAAACTAGGTAGAATAATAAGGTAAGAATCAAAGTCAAACACTAATTATGGAACTAGGTATCGATTAGTATAAGACTAGTAGAAGTACTCCCTTAATTAAGGGAGTTAATTTTAAACGGTAAAGACAAATAAGGAAAGAGATCACATAAGACTGGAATATAACACACAAGGAAATAACTTCAGCATAGTGCAAGTATAGAAGATGTAGTTAAGGCTAAGTACATAATATTCTAATTAAGGAAATAACATAAGAGTCTGTTGACAACATAGTCGACAACAAAATAAGGCAAGAAAAATAACTTATAGGTTGAAAATCGGTAGAGAATATTACTAGAGATTGAAACGATATCAATCACAGGGAATCAAGGATTCCGATGGACAATAATACTGATTTTGGAGGGGGGGGGGGATTACCATAAATTTCTATGAACAAATGGAATAAACACACAATAGGCAAGAAGATGCAAAAATCAGAAACCCTAATAGCACAGTAGGGTAAAAATCACACAAAATCAAGGATTCGCATGGAACATAGTACTAATTAGAGGAGTTTAACAGAATAAACATAGTATAGGCGGAAGAAGTAAATGAGCATAATAGGGTAAAATCATAGAAAACTCAGAAATTCATGAGAAACAAGCAAGCATATAGAATAAGCAGGCAAATCATCAAATACAGACCCAGAACCCCGGGTCAAGACCAAGAACTAGGGTTTTCAACATAGACGAATTGAAAAAGGAGTAGAAACACAAAATTAGTCAAGATATGCAAAGGATAGAGGTTAACACATGAAGAATCGATTTAAACAAAGTGTAGAAAAAGTTTCGAAAACCCTAACTTTTAAAAGAAAGTAAAACAACTCGCAATCGATGTTTTTTGCAAAAGAGGTTTGAGAACAGTGTAAAACATAGAAAGAACAGACTCAAATCGTTAAAAAATAGCACATATATAATAAATACAAATGAAAGTTAGGGTTCCAAATGATACCCAAATAGAAACGGAAGAAACTGTTTAACTTCAAAGATCGTAACAAATATAGTGTGATTTGGCTCAAAATCACACCGGAGAAGCCATGAACAGCCAAAACAGCAACCCTGGATACAAGTCGCGTGGCCCAAGGCCCTTGAAGGCCTTATAGAAGATGGGCAAGGCAATTGAGTAGCCATTGGAGGCTTGGGGTTGAAGAGTGGTCGCCGGAGAAGAGCGGAGAAGGGAGGCGGTTGAAAAGGGTTTAGGGTTGTTGATACTTAATTTTTCCCTGCATATTTTTTATATACAAAATACTTTCAAAATAGCATATGTACACATATATAAGTGTGTCCAAATATTTTAGTATTTTTCCTAATTTTTAAAGTAATTTATTGCCCTATTTTAGCAGTACAAAAACCAATAATTATTCCTTAAATTATCATTTTTGGGGATTGATTTATTTTATTCTCATATTTTATATGAAAATATAGCTAAGGTAATTTTTTTACATTTTTTACAAATTTATTTAGTATTTTAAAGCTAAATTTCATATAATTTCAATATTAGCCTATTTTAAGAATTAATTGTGTTTATAATTACAAAATCGATTCCAGTATTTTTAATATAATATTTATATATTATTAATTCATTTAGTACCTTTAATTATGTTTTCATAAATTATTTTACCTTTTTTATAAAATAAAAAGGGAAAAATGGCTATTTAAACACTAGCCCTACTTATTTCAATCTTAGCCTAAATCAGCCCCCCTAATTGAACCCAATTCCTCAACCCAATTACAATTAAAACCCACCCCTGACCCAACTAAAACCTACCCGACCCAGATCCCCTCTTATCCTGGCCGTTGATCTCTGCGATCAATGGCCTTTATTCATTCTTGCCTTTTTAATCAAAACGACTACCCTAATCTCCTCACTTATCATCTATCAGCCGCCTCTAAATACTCCACTCTCTCAAACTCTCTCGAATATTCTCAAAACCCTAATCGTCTCCTACCATCTCCTCCCTGAAAGCCGCCGGAATCTATGGCTTCCAAGCTATGAGGGTCCTATACTCACCTCCTATTGCTCCTATATGCCTGATTTCTGAAGATTCAAGGCCTGACCTTGAAGGTTCGAACCCATACCTCTATCTATTCAAGGTTCTCTGGACATCTCCGGCCTTGCTCCGGCGTACCATGGTTGTTTGAGCCAAGTTCTGACCTCTCCGACTCAGATCGGTGACCTTTCAAAGCAATTCTCATTTCTAGGGTTCTTATGAAACCCTAACCCTTCGAGGTTCTCTTCGATTTCTTTAGATCCATTGTGTATCTATGCTTTCCCTGAGTTTTCAAACGATTTCCCTAACTTTTCTTTCAAAAATTACTTTCAAAACCTTTCTTTTCCGATCTAGGGTTTTCTAAAAATGTTTAAGTGTTTTTATGGCTTTCTTTTGTGTGTATTTGGCTCTACTGTGTTCTTATGTTTTTCTTCTACCAAGTATGCTCTTCTATTGTGTTTTCTATACCCCATTCTTGTATGTTCTTCTACTATGTTTTCTATACTATGTTCTCATATGCTTTTCTACTATGTTCTGGTATTTTCTTCTACCATGTCCTGTTATGTTTTACCTACTATATTTTTCTACTGTGTTCCTAAGTGTTTTTACTATTTTTTCTTCTATTGTTCTTAGCAGTATTTTCCATTATGTTCTTTGAGTCCTCCTACTGTGTTTGCATGTTACTTTGTTATCATGTTTTCTCATGAGTTTCTACTATTGAAAGGAACATGCAAGAGGTTTCAGTTCTGAAACCTCTGAGCCTATTTTGACTACTTGCCTTCTCATCTTTGTACTTGATTCAAGGTAGAAACCCTAAAATTTTGGGATTCCGCCAAGTTTGATTGTGGGATTTGATTGAACTAGGGTTTTATTTCAAAACCCCTAATTCTTTCGGACCAACTTCAAGACTCTGAAGTGAGTTTGGGGCTTCCTTGTTTTCATGTGATTCTAACCTTTTTCCTAAACTCTTCTGTACTAGATTTCTCTATTGATTTTACAGTAACATGACAGTCTTCTTTCATACTTAACATGCTCGCATACTCTTTATATATGA
The DNA here is from genome assembly GCA_026770625.1 of Nicotiana glauca. Lineage (NCBI taxonomy): Eukaryota > Viridiplantae > Streptophyta > Magnoliopsida > Solanales > Solanaceae > Nicotiana > Nicotiana glauca. Next base: position 13,605 of record MU746554.1, read on the forward strand.
TGAATTTCCCTCTAAATGATTTCGAAGTTGCATTTAGTTCAAGCTTCCTTCTAAATATAGCCTGATTGATTTCTTTCCATTATTTTCTGATTTTCTCAGTGACTCGACCTAAGTAAAACCCTTTTTCATCTTTTTTGACTTGGTTCATTCATACAAAATCTCAGACCATTTGATTTACTGGTTGTTAATTGATCTTCTTATCTTATTTGCACAAACCATGTACTTCAAAAACTTGTCCTTAAATAACCTTTTTATGTATGTGCCCTTAATTGCATGCTGTGAATAAAGTGTTTATTCAATTTTTTCCTTAATTGGTTTTTACCTGTTTGAATCTAAATCCCTTAATTAAAAGGAGTCTTGTGTAATTGATTGACAATCAGTTCTTCAATTATTTTCCTATCTTATTTTCTCATGACTTTCACATTATAAATACACGAATCTTTAACACATAGCACACACGCTTAACAATCCTATACTACACTTCACAATCTCTTCTGAACTCATACTCTCTCACAATAACATTTTTTTCTTGTATGGATTGTGGCCTGTTTACAAGACCTACTGCTTTTCTTTGTTTGTTTCCTTTGGAATTGATATGTCCTAATTTAAGTTTCAGCATCATCACAATGTGTTTACTTACAACTTTTTTATCCATGTCTACTTTACTGCTTCTGCAGAGTTAAAAGCTTAAACTCGCATGTTGATCTTTTTCTATTTGTTTCTGCTATGAATCCTTGCTCCCTACCCCCCAATGTGTTTTAAGTTACAGTTTAAAACATACCAATATGTGAATTGTTGTATATGGTTTGAATTTGATCCCTTAAATGATACTAACTTCTAAACAATGTATCATAACAAGCTTATGGGGTATGCCAGCATTCCTCATTGCTGAGTATGCCCACCAGCCTGTCTTTGCCTTTCGTTTACTACCTCCCCATTCCCTATACCCCAGTGTGTATTAATGTGAACTGTTTCCCTTTCCCTTCCCCCTTTTAGAACCTTGCACTTACTCTCTCTCTTAGTTCCTAAGTTCTGCCCCCCTCATGTGAGCCTTGCCTTGGGACCTTGAGTTCCCTCTGAACTTGGACACTTGAGGGCTGGCCCTTCCACACTACACTACATTTATTTTGTAATGCATTTGGGTGTGAGCACTGCCCAGAGTCCATATGAGGCTCTTAGGGAACTCTGACACATCCAAATAAGAGAAAGGCTTTGAAATACGATCTCTTGGAGTTGGTTCATCTCATATTTCAGACATGGAGTCTGGATTAGGCTCTCCTTGGTTTTACTTTTAATTTCTGATGTATTTTTCTTTTCTTATTTCATTCTGGGCGGTAATAACTTGTAATGAATTCTTGGGGATGGCTAGTGAAAAAGGGGATGGTAACCATGTATGCAAAATGGGTAGATAACCTGTCTATAGGATTTCTAATTTCAGCATTCTCATATAGATACCACGCCTATAGGATTTCTAATTTCAGCATTCTCATATAGATACCATGTATATAGGATTTCTAATTTCAGCATGTTCACATATAGATGCCATGTCTATAGGATTTCTAATTTCAGCATGTTCGCATATAGATGCCATGTCTATAGGATTTCTGCATTCTTATATGTAGATACCATGTCTATAGGATGCACATGCATGTAGAAAATATGCATATAGGTCCTTTCCGATTTGTGCATACCCCATTTCTCATTTGGCAAACATGTTTATAGGTCTGAATAACCAAAATACAATCAGATGTCACGTTCATAATAAAATGCAACACCTAGATATCATGTTGTAGGTTTTTATGCATTTTTTTCCATATCTATAAAAGTGTTTAAAATCAACAACGCATAGAAATCATGCCTATAGGAACTATCAATCATTTCTAAAATGTTTCCAATCGCTTATAAGTCTAAAACTAGCAGTAATAATGTATTACCGACGGCAAAACTTGTGCTCTTCTAAAACTCGCCTTTCCTTAATAACTGACAACCTTCTCTTAAATCAGTTTGTAATCAGCTCATATTTTGTTTCTAAAATCAGTAGATATCATGCCTATAGGTTTTCTTCTAACACTTAGGCAAGCCATAGGATAAACTTATAAACTGAATCAGGTGTTATTAGCTACAACCAGCAGGTAGGCCTGATTCGGGCTTCTTATCTGAATTATATAATAAATCAGTCTGCCTCAAATCTTTAAGTTTTAATTAGACCTTAAACAATACGTGCAATACATGCTAAATTATATGCTTTCTTAGTTTAAAGGAGGTTCGTCTGAGCCTTTGTATTTGTTTATATGCTTCCCCAAACTTGCTATATGTGTTTTGTTTGTCGCCTTAGTATTTTTACCTTTTGAAACCACAAATAAGCCCAACACCTCTTCCCTTTAAGATTAGTAGTCCCAAGTACCTCCAGGATTGATAGGGTTGGGACGGGTAATAGCATGCAATAAGTAAACTAGACCATTCCGTGCTTTAGTACCTTAAAGGGGCGGGAAAAGGTAGATATGGATATGATGACCACGCGATAACACCAAGCGTATGAATGATCATCGGATGTTGTGTGGGGTGATCCATATTATTAATAAACCTAGGACCCCCTTCCCTTTGTTCTTTGTTTCTTTTAAATCTTTTAAAACATATCTTCTAAATCAACTCTCTTTAATTCTTGCCGACTTTGTTTATTTCTAACCTTTTATGTGAAAAATCCCCTCTTATTTGAAGTCCTACTTGCCTGTGTATTATTTGTACCTAAAAATCACAACAATAGCTTGGCCGGGAACCACACTAGTGGATTCTAAGGGGTGCCTAACACCTTCCCCTTGGAATAATTTCAAGCCTTTATCCTATCTCTGGTTATCCAAAATCAAGCTCATAATGCAATTAAATCATTAGGTGGCGATTCTTCAATTCCATTAAACCCAATTCCAAAATGGGAACGAGTTGTCCTCCCAAATGTCATAAACCCAATTTTGTGAGAAAAAGGGGGCACGATAGCATGGCGACTCTGCTGGGGACTTCTTTTAGGCTTTTACCATTTCAAGCTATTACTATGACTTTACATTTCTTATATGACTTTACTTGTTTAATCTCTTTAAGCATTTAATTCCCTCTTCTACTATGAAACTGAATTGTCTTTTTATTTATTTTCTTTATTTCTTTTACTGCTTTCCTTTATTGCATTCCTGTATTACTGTTTTAAATCATTATAATTATTATTTTATGAACGTGCAAATACATGAAAACTTGTTTTAGTTATTACATAAGCATGTTTTCAACATCATATTCCACTCGTTCCAAACAAAATACCATAGCAACGCTTATAATGAATGGTTGCGCTCTTCCGATATTATCACCCCTAAATCCGGCAAAGGTATATTTTCGGTAAAACCAGTCGATCAATGGTGTAGTCGACGGTTCCGCGCCTTTCCCTCTTGAGTTGTCCGCTCAAGGGTACCAGTCTAATACCCTATAGAAACCTTACTTTGTTTAATTGTGCATGCATCATGGTCATCTAGCCGAGTCAGTTATGTTGTCCGTATAATGACTCTTTAAGATAGCCTTGTCCAAAGTCCACTGGGTTTTCCCAAAAACTAAACGGACACTACCACGTTTTTTGCATTTATTTGGAGAACTAAATGCTTCTATGCCAATTGTTGATATTTAGTAGTCGAGTATGGTGGGGCTAAGAGCCTAACCCTTTGTCTTGCAGAAACATGAGGCACGAAGTCTCCATATTCGGAATAGTCACCAATATCCACCCCAAACTGCTAAGCTGGTGGAAGGATCTTCACTCTAGTGATCAGACTCTCATCCAGAAATATTTGGGGAACCTACCCACTCTCTTGGAAATTCAACCCAACAACAAAATCATAGAAGTTGCTACTCTATTTTGGGATTGCGATAGGTCTGTGTTCCGCTTCGGAGACATTAAGATGACACCTCTACTCGAGAAAATAGGAGGACTGGCTGGTATACCGTGGGAAACTCCAGGTTTATTAATGTCGGAAAACCGCAAAGGTAGAGGTTTTCTCAAAATGATGGGTCTAAAGAAGAATCCAGACTTGACATATTTGAAAGAGTCGTACATTCCCTTTGGCTACTTGTATGAGAGGTACGGTCACAACAACTCTTACCGTACTTATCCCGATGAGTTCGCCCTTACTTCATTGGGGCATATTCACCAAAGTGTATTTGTCTTCATGTTCTATTTCTTGGGGATGATAGTATTTCCAATGAAGAAAGCAAGGTTCCATACCAGGAAAACTATGGTCACCAAAACTCTAATGGAAGGAATTGACGGACAACCATTCAGTCTCGTACCAATGATCATCGCAGAAATATACATAGCCTTTGAAAGGTGTCAACAGGGGGCCAAGCACTTCAAGGTTAGTAATCTGCTACTTCCACTCTGGCTCATGGAACATCTTCAAAAGGGTGAATACCGACAAGAAATCCATCAAAGGGACTGGGACGATCATATCACTTTTCATCACCCAAAGCGAATGAATTACATGCCCAACATGTTCTCCCAATCGGAGAATGCTAAAGAAAGAGTCGAACTCTTCAAAAATCTGACTGAGGACCAACTACAATGGTTGTTCGAGTGGTTCCCAACCAAGGAGTTCGTTATTCGATCCAGGGACGCGCCTTTCTAATCGGCTTAAGGTGAACGTACCCATACGTACCTATTCGGGTTATGACACAAGAGGGTAGGAGGCAGGTTATACCAAGGGTCGACAAGATGAGTCACTTCCGGGCTAACTTCTAAAATGATGATAGCCCTTACAGGTGCCAGGCTCAACATATGTGGCATTGCAAGATTGTCATGGGAAGGGACACTATTGAACCGGACAGATGCCATGCAGGTAGTGCTCCCTATTATTCAGGCTGGTCGGAGGACAATCACAATGGTATGGGTCAACCCGGGTTTGTTCGAGGTCACAGGGTCATCGATGAAAAGGCTGAAGCACAGGTCAAGTACAACCATTTGCGAAAGAGAATCTGAGAATGCGAAAGCGAGCACTGCAAGATACAGGAAGCCAATAAAAAACCAATTGAAGAGTGGAAGGATATGGCTGTCAGTTCCAACAAGTGATTGGTCTATTTGGAGCGAGGTATAGTAGAGTTGGAAAAGAAGTTTCTGAAGAGGGTCGAAGATTGCCGGACTACTGAAGGAAATGAAGGCGGACATCTGGCCAGAGCCTACTTGCTATTGGGACTGCACGAGCTAGGAAAGTTGTTCGATGGAGCCAATGATGCCGAGTCTGGGGAAGGTCCTTGTGGGACCAAATAGATAGGAATTTCCATTTTCGCTTTATAAAATGTAATAAGGCCAATGACCATTAGTGATTTTTATTTTCCTTGTTATTTTAGTATCGTTTTGGGATTCGTCTACCTTTTATCAATGAAATGAGGCATTTAGCATTCTAAGTTCTCCAAAATTAACTTGTCGCTCGGCCTACCTCGGGCACAACGAGGTCCCCCAAAATTAGGACGTGCTTTATATTTTCAGCACTATGTGTTTTAAATATTGCAACATTTTTCCTAATGATCCTCACTAACTTGTTACCTTTTGTTTTTACTTTTTGTTTATTCCCCTCCCCAAAGGTTAGTTCGTGAGTTCTGGCAACGTCATTATATTTTACGAGATCTAGGGGCCCTTCACCTACTCCTCCTCTCAGTCCTGTCAGACACAAAAATAAAGGAAAAATGGAAGATTCGAACAACTCAGCTGAACGGGTAGAGGTCACTCATGGCACTTTGGTCCCCAAGGAAAATGCATCCTAGTTAGAACAAAAGCTGTTGATTCAGGAAGAACTTGATCAAGTCCAGAATTTGGAAAGTCTGTCATTTTCCCTCACCACTCCAGAGGTTACTTTCCCAAATACTCAGAATCATGTACCTCCACAAAACATCCCAAAGAAACAAAACCATCCCGCTCCTCACCACCACTGCAATACTTGCCATAACACCCCACTGATCATCCCTGAACTCCAAAACTCCACAAATGACCACTGCCACACCCAACACAATACCCCAATCTACGTGGAGACTGTACCACACTCCACCCAGCCCATCTCAAGCACACCCGAGTCCAATGATAAGGATTTTCTCATCAGAAATATGGCCGAAGAGCTCAAAAGGTTGACTAGCAGAATTCAAGGCATTGAAGGTAGTAAGGGAATTAAGGGGCTAAACTACGAAGATCTGTGCATACAACCCGATGTCGAACTTCCCGAGGGATACAAACCTCCAAAGTTCAAAATGTTTGATGGTACATGGGATCCCAGGTCCACTTGAGAACATACTGTGACAAGCTGGTCGGAGTGGGAAGAGATGAGAAAATCCGCATGAATCTTTTCATGAGGAGCTTGAAGGGAGACGCCTTATCTTGGTACATAAGCCAGGATCCGAAGAAGTGGTCAAACTGGGTAAGCATGGCGTTCGATTTTATGGACAAATTCAGGTTCAATACGGAGAATGCACTAGGTGTGTTCTATATTCAAAACTTGAAGAAGAAACACACAGAGACCTTCCGTGAGTATGCTACTCGATAGAGGTCAGAAGCTGCTAAGGTTAGTCCTGCTTTGGAAGAAGAGCAAATGAACAAATTCTTCGTTCGGGCCCAGGACCCATAGTATCATGAGAGGTTGATGCTGATCGAGAATCATAATTTTTCGGACATCATCAAGCTAGGAGAAAGGATCGAGGAGGGCATCAAGAGTGGTATAGTTATGAACTTTTAAGCCTTGCAAGCTACCAATAAGACTTTACAGTCTGGTGGTACGTTCAAGAAAAGGGATGTAGGTGCGGTAATGGTTTGCACAGAGAACCAAATCCCTTATCAAGTACCAAACATACCCAATACTTCCAATCACATATCAGCCTACCCCAAATCACCAAGCACCCTCACCCTCTTACCATACTCAACCATCCCACTATCAATCACCTCCCCCGCGTCAAAACTTCCCTAGACCTCGACCAAATTTCGACCGCAAACCTCCCAAATAGTATACCGCCATTGCTGAACCAATATGAAAGGCTCAAAGCTGTTGGTTATGTCACCCATATCCCTACCATAACCCCCAAAAACCTTCTCAGTGGGTCAATCCAAATAAATCCTGTGCATACCATTTTGGCACGAAAGGACATACCATTAATGAATGCCGCTCTCTGAAGGATAAGATCCAGACCTTGATTGACAACAAGAAGATTGTAGCAAAGGAGCCTTCTCCAAATGTCCTCAATAACCCTCTGCCAGACCACAAAGGCGGAAGTGTTCACATTGTGAGCACGTGATTTTTGCCCTAAGCAAATTATTCCCAAAAAACCCAAACAAAATAATTTTTCTTTCATTGTTTTACATTTTGAGAATTTTGTGTTATTTCTTGTTAATTGTTTGCATTTTTATTTGTGCATTTTAATTTATATGAAAATAAAAAATACTTGGCATTTACATTCAAAGTTTAATTTCAAATTCTAGAGTTAATTAGTAGTTAAGATTGCTTATAAATAGAGAAAATAACAAAAATGATCATTTTTGCAATTATTGTTTTAGTTTGACTTAGTTGTGTTTAAATTAGGAGTTAGTATAATGGAAAATTAGGAAATATAATTTTAGTGGTAATTTGGTTGTTGATTTTTAATTTAGCATTTAAATAAAAATCCGAAAATATAAAAAAAATCAAAATAAAAAAAAGAAAAGAAAAGAAAATTGTTAGAATAGATGTTAAAAAGGAAAGGCTGTTTCATTGAAAATAGCTTAATTGGGCTATTTTATTAATTGACTTAGCCCAAACAGAACACACCCGCCCAGGCCCAAGGTCACCCTACCCGGTCAGCCTCAATAAAATCAAAACGACGTCATTTTATGTCGTTAAATCCAAGCCGTCCCTTACCCTCATCCAATGGTCCATATTTGTCTCATCTTTTTAATAAGATTGTCTTAAAATCAACTAAACCCTAATCGACCATACTGTCTTCCTCGTATTGAACCTCTAACACCGTCGGAGCCGCCGCCGGCGGTGAACGTCCCTAGCTCCGATCACTACCAAATTGACACCCCAAAACCCCCTCTTCTCCCTCATCATGAATCTGTAATCCATCTCCTTCAAGCATCAACAAAATGCGTCGAATATTCAATCGAAAAATCTCCGGCCACGACGCAACTTCACCCAAATCAACCCAAATTAACATCCCAGCATCCTCTCTTCCTCCTCTACCCAACCCGCATAGCCATTTGTCTCGAATGTGGCCGTAGCGGCTCGAATATCCATTTCAATTTTTTTCGGCCAAAACCATAGAGTGACCAAAGTGAATGCAAATGGTGCTATAGGGTCCCTGGACCTTCCTCGTAAGGGTTTGACCGTTAATAGAGCTTAAACAATCTTGAGATTGGACTAATCTTAAAATGACGACTGGCCGAAAAATTTTCAGTAAGTCTCTTGTTTCATTTTTTTTATTTTATTAATGGCATTTCTTTCTCCTTTTCTTTTTCTGAATTTGTGAGTTCTATGTGCCAGTAAGTTCTTCTGTGTTGTTTCCTTTTCTTTTCTTTTGATTTCGTTGTAATTTGTTTGTAGGTTTAATTGTTAGTTTTAGTTATTAGTTTGAATTCGTTTATTGAAAGCATTTGGGTACTAATGTAGGCTAGTTTTGCTTGAGTCAATCATTGGTTTAGTTTAGTAATTCTGGATGGGTTTATTATCTGAGTATGTTAATTAGTTCAACAATGGCTTTGTCATG
>MU746558.1:2128-13559 GCA_026770625.1 Nicotiana glauca
CCACCATCGGGATCGTGATGGCGCCTACTCGTGGTAGCTAGGCAAACCAACTTATTTACCTTTTCATCATTAAACAATTATCTTAACAGTCTATAGTATCAATATAAAATATTAATTCTAATGAGAACAATAGTGGAAGTGTGTCTGATAAATACGAATCAAAATACGGAACAGTTAAATATATCCTCTACCCAAGATTTGGTGTCACATTACTCACGAACTTCTAAGAATAAACTAAATACAAAGGTCTGAAAGAAATATAACAGCTGTCTGTCTCAAAACAATGAGACAACAGTCAAATAAGAAAAATATAAAGAAGAGACGTCGGGCCTGCGGACGCCTGCAAGGCTACCTCAGTCTCGTGATAATAAAATCCTGCTCCCGTACTACTGTTTCTGCTGCTCCTCAAAACCTGGACCTGTGCAAAAATGCACAGAAGTGTAGCATCAGCACAACCGACCTCATGTGCTGGTAATTGTCTAGCCTAACCCCAGCGAAGTAGTGACGAGGCTAGGCTGGGCACCACATAAACCTGTGCAGTTATAAATATACAACGGAACATCGAATACAAGGCAATTAACAACATGGAAGGGGGAGACATGCTATGGGGAGATACAATCTCAACAGTAATCCCAAATAACAAACTAGGACAACTTAGATTCACAATCAACAAGGAAACAATTCTCAATACAAACACACGGTATCAATAACTGTTGCGGCGTGCAACCCGCTCCACAAATATCACTGTTGCGGCGTGCAACCCGCTCCACAAATATCCGTGTTGCGGCGTGCAACCCGACCCATAAATACCACTTATCAGGTATCACTGTTGCGGCGCGCAACCCGATCTTCACATATTATTGTTGCGGCGTGCAACCCGCTCCTCAATATCATTTAACAGATTGATTTCCCAAACGACAGTCACAATTAAGGGACATAAAAATAAGCAAATATTTGACAAACATCCCGGCAAGGGAAATAATCCAACAAGTTCAACCAAATGTCCCGGCAAGGAAATAATTAACAACGCTTTCTTACTTTTCCTCATCTCATAATTTACTCTTCTATTTTGAGCCAACGCTCCAATTAATGAAGTCAATTCGTATGCCTTCAATATTCGTATCATAGTTCGAGCCAATGCTCCCAAGAATCAATTAATCATTTTACCGTTCACATGTTATTCACAACATTTAGAAATCCTCCAATAAACACGGAGTTCACAACCAAGTCATGATAATTATATTATAAGGACTCACGGTCATGCTAGACACTGATGTATAGATATTCGTCACCATGCCTATACATCGTACTCGATCACATAGCAATTAGCAACAAGACTCAACTCCTATTCCCTGAAGCTAGGGTTAAACCAAACACTTACCTCAAAGCCTTGAAATCCACTTAACCCTCAACTATAGTTTTACCTCGCGGTTCCACCTCCAATTCGCTTGAATATAATCACAAATTGTTCAATTACTTTAATAAACACTATATGAATCAATTTGAATGCATAAAAAATAATTTCCCAAGTTTTTCCCAAAAATTCCAAAAATGCCCCCTGGCCCACGTGGTCAAAACCCGAGGTTCGAACCAAAACCCGATTACCCATTCTCTCACGAACTCAAATACGTAATTTGTTTTGAAATCGGACCTCAAATCGAGGCCCAACTCCCCAATTTATAGAAAACATAGGTTCTACCCAAAAATCCAAATTTCACCCATGAAAATCCTTGATTTCAAGTGGAAAACATGTTTAATGATGTTAAAGATTGAAAGAATTGAGTAAAAATCAATTTACAAGTGATTTGGGATGAAGTTTGCTCTTGAAAAATCGCCTATGGTGTTTGAATTTTGAAAGAATGGTGAAAAGTGATGAAATTTCGACTAAGTATAAAAATTGCTGGGCTGCGGATATGGAAATTGCGAACTTTGCTTCGCAATTGCGAACCAAACAGGGCTGGGAATTACGACATTTTTGTTCGCATTTGCGAACACTGGGCCTGGGTGCGGACTTCGCATTTGCGAAGCCTTGATCGCATTTACGATCTAGTCCCCTCCGCTTTTGCAAACAATTTGATCGCATTTGCGATCTGGCCCAGACTTCCCTTATTTCGCATTTGCGATGGTGTGTTCGCATTTGCGAGTCTCGCATTTGCGAGAAATTCTTCGCAAATGCGAAAATACCAGAACTGAGGAATACCAGCCTTTTCAAATACGAGAAATGCAATCTGATGCCTATCCAAAACTCACCCGAGCCCTCGGGGCTCCAAACTAAACATGCACACAACCTCAAAAATATCCTATGGACTTGCTCGCGCGATCAAATCGCTAAAATAACATCATTTACATAGAATCAAGCCTCAAAACCCATGATTTTTCTTTTAAACTTCATAAACTTTCAAACTTGGAACTTATAGTCCGAAACACATCAAACGACGTCCGATTTCGGCCAAACTTCACAGAAAGCGCTTAAACAATATATAAGACTTGTATCGGGCGTCGGAACCAAAATACGAGCCCGATACCATAGTCTTTTAATCAATTTTTATTTCTATTTTCTTTAACAATTTCAGAAAAATAATTTAACACAAAAATTCTTTTACTCGGGTTCTAGACCTAGGATTTCGACTCCGGGCGCATGCCCGAGTCCCATATTTTTATACGGACCCTCCGGGACCGTCAAATCATGGGTCCGGGTCCGTTTACCAAAAATATTGACCAAAGTCAAATTTAATCATATTAATATCAAAATTCTTTAAATTTTTTACAGATTTCACATATTTCAACATAAAAGCTTTCCGGCTATGTGCCCGGACTGTGCACGTAAATCGAGATAAGTAAAAATGAGGTTTTTAAGGCCTCGGAAGTACGGAACGAATGAGAAAACAGGTGATGACTCTTTGGGTCGTCACAAAGTACGCTTTACTTTGAGAGTTTATTCACTCAAACACATATATTTTAGCAGACATAAAATACAAAAAAGAGAAAAATGAATGCTGTCATCAAGCAAAAAGTGGAAGAAATCAAACAAGACATTATATAGGCCTTTGAGGTGAAACTGGATGAGCTCATAGACAAGTGCGACAAGGAGCTGGAAGAAATCAACAACAAGCTTGATACGCTTGTGATGTATGCAAGATTTGATAATCTTGCTGATGAAGATGCTCGTCTATCTGGTAGTGATGATGACGACGACAATGATGATGATGATAATATGGACAATTAGTTTTTCTTTTTGTTATTTATGTTATTTTGTTATTTATGCTAATTTATCCTTTTGAATGTTTAATGGAATATTCAGTTTTTGTTATATATTTTTTGTGCATTTTTTTAAAATATTAATTCTATTCAAAATCGAAAAATAGCAGAGGAAATGATTAACTTCAGCTCTTCTTGCTTAAGTATTTAAAGATTAACTGAAAGACTTCAGCACCTATGCTGAAGTTTTTTGTGCAATATATAATTTTAAATTTATATTTTTTTTTTTACTCAGTGTAATAGGAAAACTTTAGCTCTTCCTGCTGAAGCTTTTAAATATTAACTAAAAAACTTCAGCACCTATGCTGAAGTTTTTTGTGCAATATGTAATTTTAATTTATATTTTTTTAACCTAGTATAGGAGGAAAACTTTGCTGAAGTTTTTATAGATTACGTAAAAATCTTCAGCAACTAATGCTTAAGTTTTTTTGCAATATGAAATTTTAATTTATGTTTAATATTTAACCAGTATAGGAGAAAAACTTCAGCTCGTTTTGTTAAATTTTTTAGATATGAACTAAATAACTTCAGCTTGTAACACTCATATAACTCGTTTTAATGAATTTTTTAGATATAAACTAAATAACTTCAGCTTGTTTAGCAAATAAACCAACAATTTCAACATATTTATCGGATTAGAATGTTAGAAGTGAACGTCAAACAGATTTAGAATGTAAATTCAGCATATCAATGAAGTTCGTCAAACAACTTTAATCAATCAAAATTAGATGAATTTGAATACTTACAATGTATTTTTTAATTTTCAATTTGAATCTCATTCAAATCTGGTTTGCGATACGCGATCTCAGGAGAGATGGAGTGATGGAGGAGATATGGCTCTGGAATTTGAATCTGGGTATGCTTGATGCATATTTTATATGTTTTGGAAGGGGTATATGGTCATATTAATACGAATTTTTGTTAGTTGGTTACGAAATCAATAGTTTTTTAAAAAAGGATATAGGTTAAAAGGTGGCATAAATATAAGGTACGACTGCAAATCGCTCTTTTTACTACGGGGGCCCTTTGGATATGGCCCAATTCCTTCTAGGCAACAGTGCACAGATAGTCATTCTTAGGGATTAGATATTAGTACTTATTTTGTTCTGAAATTTCAAATTAAAAATTTTAACTTCGGGACAATTCTGTATATTTTTGTCCCGAAAAATTAATCCAATTCGAATGCTCATTCCTACTTTTTTTATGCCAATGTTGGTGATTGAAAATAATGTTCTTCAACTATTCCTAGGATAGGAGGGAGTAGGTCTTGCTTCATATTTGTTGATTCATTTCTGGTTTACATGACTCCAGACAAATAATACAGCTATAAAAGCTATATTTGTCAATCGAGTAGGTGATTTTCAGGTCTTCGAGCCTTGACATATTGAATCTCGTTGAATGTCTGTGGTTAGGAGACTCAAGTCTAGAGTCGCCAAGTGAGACATTTGGGTCAAAAAATGAACATAGTGTTTCAGCCGCCGATAATAGTTGAAATTGGAAATAATACTAGATAATATTACATAAAAAAATCTTCCAATTTCAACTATTGTCGGCGAATGAAACATTGTGTTCATTATTTTCCAGAAATTCAGGACGTACTAGCGCTTTAGAATGGCTACCTGGTGTCATTTCTACCCCAATTCCTGTTGAAAATATTGGATTATGGAGAATGAGATTTAGCTTGAGCTGTGTCAAGGATATTGTCCTTAAGGATATTTCGCTCACACTGTGATGAATAAAATTAGGCGTATCCCCCAAGATTCAACAAGATCTTCTAGTATAACTAGGAATAGAAACAGCAAAGATTAATCACAAGAAAACCCAGGACAATAAAAGAAATTGAGAAGAAAAGTTTTTGTTTTTTTCACTCCTTCAAACACCTTTCTTAAAATGAACACAAAATGCATATATATATAGTCCAAAGTGGACATATGATTGTCGAGAAAGAAACGTTACAAAACCAAAGCCAAGAAAGGTTACATATTTAAAGGCCATTAAGCATGGAACGTTATCAAATGGTCATATTCACAAAACTAATTGATTTTCATAGCCATAAAAAATAATAATAATAATAGCCATTTAAAGCTAATAAAATAGTATATTCAAAGTTATTTAAATTTACTATTACACACAATAAATATATTTAAATTGATAGTATAAAAAAGATCCATTAATATAATATAACATGAATGAACCTAGACAACAATTTGAATATCTTTTTTTGAGTTACCAAATTATTTTCTAACAATTCCTTCTAGGCTTATTATAATTGGACCATTACTTTTTCGGGATTTTTTTCTTCCTATACAATATTTGAAACTTATTTACCAAAATTGTCCTAATTTTGTATATTACCCACCCTAAACAAAGATTACTTACAAATTATATATAATCCATTATTAGTGCCTTGAATTTGAGAATTTAGTTACATCATATTCCTTTTTTTTTCTCCTCTCCTCTTTCCTCGGGAATTTTTCTTTCTTTCTTCTTCTTTCTCTCTCACCGTTTTTATCTCTCAATAAGTAAGCCTGAAAATTGTCTTCTGCCAATCAACCTATTGAAGTAACCTCCAGGTCATAGGAATTGAAGATTCGAATACTAATCTATCATAAAGCTTTGAATTCGAATTTGAGTTTTCAAAAATTATTATTTGTTTGGATTGAGTGCTGTTGCAAACAATTAAAAATATTATTTTGAGTTTATATCTCAATATTGAGGGTGCTTGGTGAAGATTAGACTTGGTTATGACTGAATTTCATATTGAAACTTAAAGAAGAAGAAGAAGAAGAAGAAGAAGAAGACATGACATGCAATATACTTACGAAATTGTAGTAAAATTATTGGTAAATTGTATTCTTTTGTAGTTATATTTTTTTAATTTAAATTTGTGTGAAAGTTGAAAAATATATGTATGATGATAAAATCTAGTTGCCTCCCTATGAATAATTTGAGAAACCGGTGATATTTGACATAACACCACCTATTGGTATTTAACTCTAATATTCACATAATTAAGCATCACGAAATTGTTCTTTAGCAAATGTCTTTCAACGAATAATTTTTATCTGATTATGCTACAGCTTAACACAATTGATTTCCTTAAATATTCATTACTTTTCGTAATACGGAGGAAATCAAAACTACATCATAAGCACCGACAGCCTGCAAGTCTATCACGTAACCAACTTGAAAATAGGGCTCCTTATTAATTAGACAAACAACAATACTCAATACAACTACTGAGAATTGGCACAGAGACATTTTTACAATTATAGTCTCAAGTTATGTGGTCAAATTACATAATCAAATTTTACCCTCAATTAAATTATAGTCAATTGCGACTTGGAATGTATTGAATTTGTCACATTGCATTTGATTTTGTAATATTGAATTACAACTGACTATAAAGTATATACTTATTTACAACTAATCTAAAATTTATCGATAACTTTCATACATTATTTATACCTAGTTAAATACAAATACAATATCATACAATTTAAATACAATTATTATACAAATTTTATACAATATGTCTTTTGTATATTTTGTATCTTATTTGTGTTTGTGTGTGGTGTGTGCTTCTTCCTCTCTAAAATTTCAATTAAAACTAACTCTCTTAATATAATTTTGATACATATTAACAACTTTATGTAAAAAGATAGTATTGATAACTTAAATACAAATATGATTCAAATATAATACAACTATTTTTTAACTTTCACACGATATTAAAATAAATAAATATATATAACTACAATAAAATATAATTTACCTACAACTTTACTACAATTTCATAAGTATATAATCTGAAATTCAGCCAAAATCAAGTCTAATCTTCACCAAAACACCCTCAAAATTGAGATATAAACTCCAAATAATATTCTCAATTGTTTGCAACAACACCCAATCCAAACAAATAATGACTTTTGAAAATCCAAATTCAATTTCAAAGCTTCAAAGCCTTTTAATGGTTGTCAATGGTGGAAACTCTACACAACAAGAAATCCATTGATGAATTACTACAATATCTTTGTCTTGAGTTTAGTAATTCTTTTCTATGTTTGTAATCCACACTTTTGAGTTGCAATCTTTGTTCCGTGAACTCTAAATTTTATAATAACTAACTAAGTGTGAAAGTTCCACTACCATAAATCATTTCTTTTATTAAGATCACACTACCGGAAAGAAAGCTAGATGATGGGTACACTGGAAAAAGCTGAGAGAGAGAGAGAGTTAACAAGTATAAAGGGATAGAGAAATAACTGATATTCCTTATCAATTCCTAATATAAATAGATACACATTTAAAAGTTATTTGTATATAATTGATAAATTATATATGACCATGTAATTAAATTAAAACTTAAGTATAGAGGGTAATAATGTTTTAAATAGTGTATATGAATGTAAAAATCCTACTTTACTGCGGGCCCATGCGATTGCAAGCTGGAGCTAAAATAGCTTAGACTATAGCAATAGGAGGGCCCCGGCATAGAGAAAAGTCGAGACAACAAGCCCTCTGCCCGCCAAGCAGGTGGCAGCAACAGCTGGCAAGTGCTCTTAATAAAGCCAATAGAACTGGATAATATTACCGTCTAAAGGTCGAGTCATAAGATTTAGAGCCCATTTGAATCGGCTTATTTTAAATGCTTTTAAGTTATTTTATAATATTTTAATAAATTAAAATGATAAAAACAAATCAAAAGTCAAAAGCTAGAAATTCTAACTTATGACTTAAAAATAATTTTGACTTAAAAACTACTTAAATAAGCCCATCCAAATGGGCTCTTAAAGTGCAAATACGATATCATGAATCAAGAATTTCCGGTGATATACATTGGTGCCTAAGGGGAACAGCTCCCAAAGCGGATTTCCCTTAAGTTGTAGGATTCTTCTAAATTTTGTTCATTTTTTCCCAGCAAATTATCTTGTAACTAAGGATTGAAATTTTTTACATGTCTTTGTTAGCTTTTCTTTTGGCCCCATTTTGCTTTTTCATTTAAGCTTTAATTCAAGTTCTTCCATTTTATGGTAGCAAATATAAAATTTTGTCTGAACTATTTTAGTGTATGTCTTTCATATGTATTAGTATTAGTACTCGTGCGGGAGGCACATATACTAATCATGTCAAATATTTAAGTTATTTGGATTGTATGTAAATAATGTTAAAATTTACACTTTCTCGGTAAATATAGATAATCATTGGATATTAACTACATGAAAAAAATTAACCGTTTCTTCTATTTATTTTTTTTGATACCATTTTTGCCGGTGTCATTGGATTCTAAAATAAGTCCGAAAGTAAAATAATAACTCATATTTATGGCAAAATAATCAAATGTTGAGACAATGAATGACCCTTTGGATAAGACTTAACTCTTTTACTACATTTGAACTCTTATTTGGTGTGTTGATATCGCTTAAAAAATATTGCTTTCTTAAAATTTAAGTTTCTAAAATATTATTTTTCAATAATAATTATTTATATAATAATGTAATTGAAAATATTATTCTTAATTCAAAACTCATTTTAGTTGGCTATCTAAAAATATATATAAAAAAATTAGCATGTGAATTTTTTTTACTCTATTTTGATATTGAACAATAACCATATTAAATATCTGAGTTATGTGAATTATATGTAAATAACTTTAATATTCAAACCTTCTAAATAATTATAGATGGTCGTGAGATATTGATTAAGAAACATTACATGAAAAAGGCTAATATTTTCTCAATTCTCGTAGTGATAATTTTATTTTAGCACTATTCTCATAGGTGTCATTGGAATCTAAAAATATCACAAAGTGAAATAATAACTCATATTTATGGCAAAACACAAATGTTGACAAGATATAACTAATTTTTTGATTACGGCGTGACTCTTATGACTCTTATTTGGTATGATTTTATCTTTCAAAAATATTTCTATTTTAAAATTTTAATTTCTAAAACTTTATATATATATATTATAATAATAATTATTTTTATAATGATGCAAGTGAAGATATTATCGCTAATTTTAAAATTCACTTTAATCGGCTATCTTAAATTTAAATGATTTTTTGGCCGGATTTATTTCAGTATGACTCCACTTTAAGTTTATCGATATCTTTAGGCCCATAATTTGAATTTTAATACCCTATATATATAATTTTTTTATTCTTTGAATCATTAAATGTTAAATTAGTTAATTATTATTATTATAAAATATTGTATATATTGTCTTAAAATTGCCAAGTAATTTATTTTTCGACACCATACATGGCTTAACCTCAATGCAAATCACTCAAATTACATTCCAATTCAAATTCGATTATCATATCAATTTGTTAGTAATAGTGATTTTTAAAAAATGACACATAATATAAATTAAAAAAAATATTCTCAGATATCCTTATCTTATAATCTATGTATTTCAGTTGAAAAAAAAAATTGAAATCGATGAGATTAACTTTCAAATTTTTTATACTTAACCAAGATGAAACATAAGAACAAATTTATTGTCATCTTTTATTTCTCGTTTTTAGATCTTTCTAACATTTTTTTTCAATATTTATTTATTTTTTATCTTATTTTTATGTCATTATTTCTTTTGTTACAAAAATTAATTTATTTCAATATAAAAGGATGAGTTTTAATAAAAATTGTCTACATATGAACTTTAATTATATTTTTAGTCTTTGGTTGAAATTATTTCATATATTTTTTTTGGCTTTATCTAATCAGCCTAAATAGGTGCTCACCGGATCACTTAAATTAAAAAATTGAATGATGTGTAATTTATATATAATTCATATATAATATGTGTATAATCGTATGTTATCGGTATATCATCTATTTATATTAGCTATAAAAAGTAAACAATAAATATGGCCGGATATTATATAAATATTCCATAAAATTTCTGTTTTTTGAGTTTATCCATGATATAACTTCTATTATAATAATTTTAAAACTCTCTACTAATGTTCAAAAATATATTATCTTTTTATTATCTTTGAACCAAAAAAGTAAAGAGTTTTTTTGAAATAATTTGTTTACATTTAAAAAAAAAAATTTTCACGTCATACCAATTTTTTCTTTATATATACTTTTTGTTATACTTAAAAGTCGCTATAGATACTATTAATTAGAAACCAATTTATCTCTTGTTGAGTTTGAAAAAAAAAACCTTTCACATAATCTAATGATTCAAAACCAATATTCTTTAACGAAAAAATATTATACCCTTGCAATATTGGCCTGACTACAGCTATGTCACGACCCCAAATCCCAAACCCGGTCGTGATGGCGCCTCTCATGAAGACAAGGCCAGCCAACAAAACAAACGCTTCCTTTTAACAGTTATTTAACATTTATAAAGCTAAAACATGATTAGCATAATCAGAAGCGCGGAAAAATAACGATAACAACATGGAACCATCCCGTCACAGCCCGACCTCAGGGTGTCACTAGTCATGAGCTACTACAGAGTTCACTAAAGTACTACAAGTTCGAAAATAGGAACAAAGTCTGAAAGTAACATGAACAACATAAAATAAGGGAGAAGATCTCGTGCCGCGGATGCTAGCGGTCACCTGGCTCAGATATGATAACAAATCTTCAATCAACTCAAAACCCGCTACTGGGTGGTCAAGTACCTGCATCTGCACACGAGGTGCAGTGAGTAAAGTGAGTACTCCAACTCAGTGAGTAATAAAAGTAAATAATATTTGAGCGGTAAGAAATCACGTAAAACATATCGTCATGCTGTATAGGAGCAGAGAAGAACCTTTAAATGGGAAAAAACAGTGAAAACTTGTGAAAAACTTAAGAAATATCTTGGCTCAGTTTTAAACTTCTTTTGAAAATGATCTCTTCAACGGTTACCAAACGATGCTTTCAAAATAATTTGTGACACTATGCACAGAAATTCGCCCCTCGGGCAATATTCTTGTTCCCGGTCAGCCACTGTTACCTGACCAGACGCATCGTACAGTGTCATTGTTACCACTGTCTAAGGTTTATCATCTTTAAGAGTGATCGGACAATACCAGAACAGCAAACAGATGTCACACCTCTTTTTTACGGCGCTTACACCCCGGCGAAAAGGATATAAACATAAAAAGAGTTTTTCCAATTAAAGGACGGTTGAAACGAGATTCTTTTATTTAAAAGATTCAGAGTCG
>MU746564.1:0-13034 GCA_026770625.1 Nicotiana glauca
TTCTTATTATTTGTTCTACCATTTTTGATGCTTTTCCTAATTAATTCCCTTTTATTTATTTTTAATTTTTTTGGATTCTTTACTTGGGGTAAAAATCACGTGCTCACAGACTTAACTACATCAGCCGGTTCATAGCACAGTGTACTGTCATCTGTGAGCCAATAATTAAGATGTTGAAGAAGGATGTCTCTACAAAATGGATAGATGACTGGCAAAAGGCCTTCGACAGAATCAAAAAGTACTTGTCAACACCACCAGTTTTGGTCCCGCCCGAGATAGGTAGACCCATGTTACTCTAGCTTACGGTACCAGATGGAGCATTTGGTTGTGTTCTGAGGCAGCATGATGAAACGGGGAGAAAAAAGCAGGCCATCTATTATCTCAGTAAAAAGTTAACCCTGTATGAGGCCATCTACCGTCGCCATGAATAATCACCTCTTGGTGATTCCATTCAAAATTTCACTGCCTGATGTAGGGTCGACGCTACAGCCCCAACGCCATGAATCCAAGGTCGTCCTATTAGCAAGTTGTAAGACAATGGCACATCTATTACTTGAAAGTGAACATCGAACCAAGTAGGTCCCATTTGTAAACACATGATAATTTCCCTGATAGTGGACCTTTGGGAGCCATCAAAGGCTTTGACGTTGATGGCCCCGTCTTTGATCTTGTGCATACCTTTCCCCAATATTCTGATTGTCACCAACGGGCAAATATTGAGGTTGGAACCTCCATCGATTAGGTCCCTGGTGATGAAATAATACTCGCATTGCACAGTGATGTGCAACGCCTTGTTGTGGATCAGCCCTTCCGGTGGCAGCTCATCTTCATGTAAAGTGATTTTGTGACTCTCCAATACCTGCCCTACCATGTTTTCCATTTCTACTCTAGTGATATTGCTGTGTACATATGCCTCGCTCAGTACCTTCAATAAGGCATTCTTATGTGTGTCGAAACAATGCAGCAGAGCAAGGATAGAAATCGGTGCCGGTGTTTTGTTCAGCTGATCAATGACTGAATACTCTTTGGCTTGTATCTTCCTCCAGAGGTCATTAGGCCCAGTTTCAGTGATGGTTGGCCGACCAGAGGCTTGCCTACTCGACTCAGCCAAATGCTCCGGGGTATAAACCCTGCCGGTTCTTGTAATACCCTGTCATTCACTTGTTTCTCTGGATTTCGTTTTCCCTTTCCTCCTTGCTTTGGTTGTGTAATCCCATGGTATGTCTTTTGGGTGGAATGGTTTTACGACTGTTATTTCTACTGGAATGGGCACCCTTACTTTGGGACGTAATACAATATCCTCAAATGGTACTGGTGCCTTTAGGGACTGATACGCTCAAATTACACTTTTATAAATTGTGTAAGGCGGTCGATGTTAAATATAATAACCCAACAAGGTTGGGGTCGAATCCCACAGGGAATAGGTGTGAAAAGGTTACTAGAATAGTGTGTTTCCAGAATAAAGTCATAATTTTATCCGGTTAATAGTAACAGGAGTGCGGGTTAATAGTGACAAGAGTATGAATTTAGTTTGTTTTGAAGTGATAACTAACTGGAATATTGAAAAAGTAATTAATAGGAATAAAGAAACCAAGGTTGTGTCCCCTTTAATGAAATGTAATGCTATCGGTGTTAATATGATATATTTCTAATGGTTGGTCCTTTTGATATGCAATTGATGTCTAAGCGACTACCCAATATTTCCCAATAGTTGGATAGTATTTCCTCTTTATAATTTTTCCAAATGTAAAAGAGTTGCAATTAATAAATATCAATATATGCCAAATAAAACCCACTTATCCCTAAGCGATCTTATTAAAAAAGGTTTAAAACCTTGAGTCTTTGATATTTACTTCTACCAAATTCTAACCCACTTTCTCAAGCAAAGTAGAATTTAATGGCACTTGTTAATATTTGCAACCACCAATAATAAATGAAGCACAAGAAATAAATAAATATCAACCAACCATTATATATATATTCGATGTTAAACACCCATTAACATAACACCCATTTAGGTTCCACAACCTTATTATTTAAAGTTAGGCACTCATGCTACAATACAAAATCCAAAGAGTATTTAATGTCATAAAAGCTTACGAAGTAGAGAATCTTCACCCAAAAGCTTCCAAAAGTGAGGAATATTAATGTCTTGGAATGTAGTGCAAAGACTAGACAAGATGAGCCCACAAAGACATCATAAAACTATTTATAGTGGGCTCAAAATCGGGACAGAAAGCGGATAAAAATGCCCTTTCAGGTCTGATATGCGACCGCATTCATGTCACAGAGCACGTATGCGGTCCGCATCTTGATCATCCTCACCACAGAATGGAACCCTAGTTTAGAGGTCTTCATTGCATTCTAGTTGTGCGGATCGCATTGCAGAAATGCGATCGCATGCTGCGTCGCATTTTCATCATTCAATGAACTTCATGGTTGGTTTGCGGTTGACTCTGCGGCTCGCATGTTGGTTTTGCGGTCGCTGTGAGCGCGTGATTTTTGCCCTATATATGAATTATTCCCAAAATTCAAACAAAATAATTTTTCTTTATTTTTATAATTTTGTGAATTTTGTGTTAATCAGTTGCATTTTATTTTTGCATTTTAATTCATATGAAAATATAAAAAATACATTTGCATTTGCATTTTTAGGATTAATTAGGGGTTAATTTTTTTTAGAATAAAATATAAAGAAAATAACAAAAATGGTCCGTTTTGCATTTTTAGTTTAAACTGGTATTAGTTTGCATTTTTAATTTGGATTTAACTAGGAAATCTAACTTTTAGTGTTAGGTTGATTGTGAGTTTATTTTAGCATTTTTACATAAAATCAAAAAAAAATATAAAATACAAATGAAAACAAAAATAAAAAAAATTATTAAAAGAAATCAAAGAAAAAAAATAAAATAATAAGAGGAAAAACAATCAAAATAGGAGTGACTTTAATTGAAGATTAATTTTGGGCCAATCTTATACTAAGTCCGTCGGGCCCAAATGATCCACGACCCAAATCAGCCCAATACCCGTTTCCCAAACCCGTCCAAAATCCGGGATCGTCCAAACAACGCCGTTTAGGCGTCTCTTAATCAAAGCCCTCAATCTCGTTTGATCAAACAGTTCCCATTGAGTGCTACTTTGTAATAAGACAGTCTGAAAGATTCAATCAACCCCAAAATTATTCCCGTCTTCCTCGTACATCACTGTAACGCCACCGGAACCACCGTCGGCGGCGAACGTTACTTATGCCAACGGCCACCATAAATTCACCCGTGAATCTCCTTGGTCCCCTCTTTCCAACCCCCACAATGGTTTACTTCGAATCATAGCCAATCTCGTCGAATATCTGATCTAATTTTTCCGGCCAAAACACAACATTCTCCAAACTGGTTCAAAATTACACCACCAAGTCTCCTCAATGCCCTCAACCCAAATCCACAATCATTTGTCCTCAAATATCAGTTAATAGGCTCGAATTTTATTTCAAAGTTGGCCGAAAAACTTGAATTCTCGGAAAGGCTACCAAATTGGTATTACACGGTTTCCTCATCCTCTTCATGAAGAATCCATCAGTGGCAAGGGTCAGTCATCGCCAAAAGTTATTTGATTATTTTAAAAAAAAAGAGAAGTGTTACGCCTGGCAGTGAGTTTTCTTTTCTATTTCGTTCTTTCTGTTTTTCTGCATGTGTGAGTTCTGTGATGCAATTGTTTAGTTTTGCTTCCAGTTTGGTTTGAACTTTAGATTTAGGTAGTTTAAATTTTTGGATTAGTTTTGCTCATTTTGTTAATTGATTGATCTAGATTAATTCTGATTTGTCGTCTGGTTAGCCAATTGTTAGGTGTTGGTTTAATTGCGATTAGTTCAAATTGATAAGTTTAGTGGAATGTTCTTCTTATAATTTGATTCTTTTTTTTGGATTTTTAGTTCAATTCTGTTGCCAACCTGCTTTGAAATTGTTTCATTGTCGTCTGATTGAATTAGTACTTTGTTAGTTTGATTAAGTTTAGTTTTAGTTGATATTCAGTGTTCATTTGAGATAATTAGTTTTAGGAAGATAGGATATAGTTGATTAGATTGGTTTGGGAATTTTGAATGAATTCAAGGGCATTGTGGGTAATTAGTAAAATACATGAATGTGTAGACTTAGTTAGAACTCCCTAGATCTTTCTAGATAGGTGTATAAGTGAATGTTTCAAGAAGTAGGGGTAATAACTTGGGCAACAAGTCAGTAACTAAAGGACTAAAATGAAAATAAGGAGGGACTGAAGTGAAACCAGAAAATTGGAGGGCTGCCCTTATCTTTGCCTATAAAAGGGCATTCTCATGCCTTAATACAGAAGTTTTTGGGGGAGCCTCACAAAATTCCCTCTCTTTGATTTTCAGATCTTAGCTTGAAATTTAAACATTCAAAATCAAAAAAAAAAATAGAAAATGCAAAAAAAACTTTTACTGTTCCATTGCCCTTTTAAATTGTGTCCAATTCCCGTTGGAAATTCTCTATTTCTACTATGGTTTCTAGTATGTTAAACAGCAGTTAGAAGTTTGGTGACTGGTGGGTGCATTTGAGTCTTTTTGGTGGATTTTGGGTTAAGTTCTATTCCAGTAAAACTTCAGAAGCATTCCAAGTCAGTTTCGAGTCAGTTTGTGTACATTTGAGTAATTTCAGAGTTTGATTGTGTTGTTTGAGTCTTCTACTGGGTTCTGGAGTTGTTTCTGGACTCGAGATTGCTATCCTTGTTGCTGTGTTGGTCGATTTTTGCTGGGTTGTGAAGCTGTCCTGAACTGCTACTGCTACTGCTACATTGATTGTCGTTGACTTTCTCTTCTTTTCCATTGCATTTTATATCTCCAGGTACACTTTTGAACCACCTTGATGTAACCTTGAGTTGAATTGAAACAGAAGCACTTGCCAGATCCGAGTTCATCTAAATGCTATCGATAGTTGCTAGTTAAATAAATGCTTAGTATTTGTTTTTTTTTGCGTTATTATATTGACTGTTTGGACTACGTGTTGTATGGACTATTCTGGACTATTTGCTTACTAGTTCATTCAGTATTTCCTCTCCAGTAGTAATAAAATCAACTCAAGTAACTTTGTATGCTAAAAAACAGATTCAGCTGGATCCATTGGTTGTAGTGAAGGTGACCTAGCAATTTGTACTAATTAAATGCAAGATGTGGACTCATATTTCTCTTGGTAGTTTATGGTAGGCAACAGTTTGAGTTGTTCTAGGATTGGAATGTATTGACAAAAGAAAACGCAGGTTATTTTGTAACATAACTTGAGATATTATGATTAGGAGATTATGTTAACTAGTGGGTTGAATCAAAGTCACTAATTGAAGTATTGATAATATTGAAGCATGCTCATTTCAGTTTTAAAGTATGATTAATTAGTTAGTTAAATTCTGGTTAATTAACGCTGGGTGCTATTTTATAAACGTTATGTTTCCAGCGTTTGAAATGTATTCAGGCATTTGGGCTCGCTCTTAGGTGCAGCTGAGAGATAACCCAATCTCGTACCTGTTCAGCCCCGTTCATTCTATTGCGAACTTGCCCTATATGAGTGACGTATTATGTACTTGCTGGGAATCGTTCCCTGGCCCCCTAACTGGGCTTCTCTGCCTTTCCAGCATGGGCTGGCCTTAGGCCCAAATGCTGGGAGCTCCGATAAAACTTGTTAAAATAGTTAGGACCCTTTTCTGTTATTTTAAAGACAAAAACACAAATAGAAAATCCTAGTTACTTTTAGTTTGCCCCTTTAAACAAAACGAGACGAGCCTCACCGAACAAAAATAAATAAATGTGGGGCCCTCAATAAATGGTTATTAAAAATGATTAGAATTTGGGAGGGACATTTAGAGAACTTTACGGCCTTCCCCAAAATAATATTACGTTAGAATCTTTAGGCGCGATTTAATTAAATTACTTCCTTAAACTCGAGTGTGCATCGATGCGACCTAAATCCTAATCTCGATGAAGTCGAAATGTATTGACAACCACGGGTGCATTGATTGCGACGTGATTCGAAACACGTTTTCACGACGTCGCAATTCTTTTAAAATAAATAATGATAAAAAGTGGTTTACAAATAAAAGGCACATAAGCTAGCATGTATTAAAATCAGATAAAATCAAATGCAACAGTTAAGCGACCGAGCTAGAACCACGGAACCTGGGAATGCCTAACACCTTCTCCCGGGTTAACAGAATTCATTACTCGAATTTCTGGTTCGCAGACTGTAACAGAGACATATTTTTCCTCAGTTCAGGATTCAACCGGTGACTTGGGACACCATTAATCTCCCAAGTGGCGACTCTGAATAATTAATAATTAAATCCCGTTCCGATTGTCCTTTAAGTGGAAAAACTCCTTTACGCCCCTTGTGGGTGTATGTGAAAAAGGAGGTGTGATTGCTCTGGCGACTCTGCTGGGGAAAAAAACCCAGAACGTTTTGTTCAGGGTTCAGAATTCGAGCTTAGATAAATTGTTGTATTTGGCTATATTTGATTTTCCTACATGTTTCATTCTTAATGTACTAAATGTTACCGCTTTGATATTATCTGAACTGTATATAAACTGTGCCGACACCCTTCTCTATTCACCTCCGGGGATGTGCTTACTGGTTGAGACTCCCTATTCTGTTAGTGTCATACCCTGGAATAAGAAAGAGGCCGGATAAGTTGCAAAGTCGGATGATCTCGCAGGTTACCGGTACGTTGCCCCCTCCTCGATTCGAGTTTTCCGCTCGGGTACACAGTCTAGAACACATACCCAGGTTTTGGACCTAGAATAACGTGACTTCATGCCAGATCCCTAGTAGGAGCGCTTATTTGCATCATGTTGCATTTGACTTAGGGGACTCAACACAGGGGTTGGGTTCGTCTAGGGCTCGCAACTGAAATGAAAAAGACCGTCCTGATGCATCCTACTTGCTATGTACATATATTTGTTTCGAACTTGCATGTTGACCGGTTTCTGAATCTCGGGAATGTTGAAAAATTGAGGAAAAAAAGAGAAAAGAGAAAAAGAGAGAAATAACAGTTAGGGAATTAATTGATTATTTTAGAAAAACCAATAACCAAGTACTGTCGAAACTCTGCCGAAATTTTGAGAAAATAAAAAAAGAAAAATAGGAAAAAGAGTCTTTTATTTTTGGAAAGTTGTTTGTTGAAAAAGAAAATGAAAAAGAGTCTTTATTTTAGTTTGGAAAAATAGGTTGTTTTATTGTTTATTGAAAATAAAAAAGGAAAAAAGAGAGTCGTATTTTGTCTTGTTTTCAAAAATAGAAAAAGGAAAATAGTTTGTCTTGCCATGAAAAAGAGTCTTGTTTTTAAAAAAAAAAATAGTTTTTTATTTTATTTGTTTATGAAATGCCAAAAATGAAAATGAAAAAGAGTCGTGCTTTTGAAAGTGGTTTTGTTATTTGCTTATGAAATGCCAAAAATGGAAATGAAAAAGAGTCTTGTTTTAAAATAGTTCGGTTAATTTGCCTGAACTACGCTGGTTTGATCCTCACCGGGTGTGAGATACGTAGGCAACCCTCATCGGGTCCAACCACCCCTTTTGCAAAAATAGCCAAAAATACCAAAAGATTAATTTTTATCCAATAAGTCGGGTGACGCCATTCTTGTTGAAAAATAAGCCGAATGTCCCCAAAAAAGGACGCCGGAAGGCTGTTTCTATAAGAACAGACATTCTGAGTCATTTTCCAACAGTTAGCGGACACAGCCGTAAAATATTCTCCTCGAAATGTTGAAAGGCCGTATCGGTAAAACTGGGCTTTATTTTTGAAAATTAGAATTGAAAAAGAATATATATATATATATATATATATAGAGTGTGTTTTTCTTTTAGGTCATAAATAAATGATTAAATCACCTTAATAAATGTGCAGGATGAGCACGACTCAAAATGAACCTTTCTCAATCATGAATAAGATCCCTTTGGAGNTCGAACTTACTCCAACATTAGAAGAAATGGCTGGGTACATCAGGAAAGATGAGGTTCCTTTAAAAGACAAATATTTAGTGGCCCCGAGAATTGTAGCTGTGCACAGATTTTTAGACTCTCTGAAGATACGTAGGACAGTTCACAACGCAGATCTGCCAAATTTGCCCCCCACACTTCATATACCATAGATATGGCCACATCGGGGGGTTCAATAACCCGAAAAGCAAGATAGGTAGTAATGGAAACCGCCAAAAATAAGAGGAGCATAGGCGTGTCGCTTTAATGGTGGTTTTTCTGGGGCTGGTGATATTTCCAAGGAAAGATGGAAACACTGACATAAAAATAGTCGGGGTCGTCAGTACTCTAATGACTCAAGACAAAAGCACTCTTGCACCTATGATATTAGCGGATATCTTCCGCGCTCTTACAGCCTGTAAAGCCGGGAAAGATTTCTTCGAGGGATGCAATCTACTGCTGCAAATGTGGATGACCGAGCACCTATGCCATCGCCCTTAGTTTTTGAGCTATGGGTCTCCATAAAAAACATGCATAGAAGAGTTCTACACGAGGATTAAAGGGGTCAATTTTCGAGAAGGATTCACGGGTTGGACAACATACTTTCGGCCCCTTACTGCTAGTCAAATAGAATGGATGCTTGGATGGCTACCTGTTAATGAAATCATATACATGCCAGCAGCAAGGCCGTATATCCTTTTGATGGGTCTCAAAAGCATTCAACCCTCCATATCGGGTTTTGAGGCAGCTTGGAAGATCCCAGATAGTGCCGAAGGACGGTGATCTTAGTACTCAGGTAGTCGAGATTAGCCCTGATGGACAGTTCCCTGAAGCAAAAGTCCGCCAGATTTGGAATGAATGCCAATGCTTAAAGTCGGATACTTGCGTGAGAGATCGGGCTAAAGGAGAAGTGTCGCCCGGGAATTCCGCTTGGTATAGGAGAGAATGTGAGCATGAATGGCCAGCTAAAAGACCTCACATCCAAGAATTTGTTGAATCATCGAGAGAGCAATGGGATTGGTTAGCCAAAGAAAATGAGTACAAGGCAAAAATAAGGAGGTTGGAAAAACAGGTCCAAGACCTCAGGTTTGAAAACAGTGTGCAAGCTGCGGTTGACGAGGGCGAGAAAAATAAATTGTCTAAAGAAAATGAGGCATTACGAGCTCAAATCCACAAAATGAAGATAGCGGCTGAAACCCCTGTTAGAAGTACCCGAGATGCAAAGCTGATAGACAATTTACGACAAAAAGTAAACGACTATAGTTTTGACCTCAACAAAGCAGAAAGGGAACTAGCCGAGGTTCGAAGACAGTTGGCTAAATATGTAGAAGAACGAACCGGCATGGTTCAACAGCTAAGAGATAAGCATGATAATGAAGACGCCAGATTGAGGAAAAGGGTTATTACTGCAGAAAACAAAATGAGCAAACAAGCAAAAGAGTTCAGTGTTGAAAGAGAACATTGCTATACAGCTTTAGCACAATTAGAAATAGACCTGCAGCAACTCCAGAAGCAAAATCAGCCAACTTTGGAGGCTAGGGTCGAACAGATAGGACGGTTGCTTCAAGAAAAGGGCATAATCAGAGAAAGAATCCTAGCTATTGCCTATTACATTACCCCGGAAGTGCCAAATATGCGAGAACATGACCCAGACTACTTTCTTTGCCTCGGTGATGGTATTTTGTGAAACAGATAATGAGTGACCTAGATAAACTCCAAGGGGAACTTGCATATAGGCCCGCGGCGAGGCCGAACGATATCCCGCGGGCACCAGTAGCTTTAATGTATTCATGAGTCTGTATTTCATTGTGTCAGTTGCTTGAGTCTATATTTTCATTTTTAGTCAGTCTGCATTTCATTTTAAAGTAGAATAGTTATTAAGAAGTCTGTAGTCTTGTTTATCATTTAGAGTCTGTCGTTGTAATGGATGTGTTTGCTATTAATAAAGTTGAAAATTCCAAAAATTGTAGTTGTTATTTTTGCATTTATCTGGTTCAGGCAAGATAACGATACATAGGCAATTTTCATAGGACCTGATCATAGCAATATGAAAAACAAAAATAAAAAAAGCGGGAAGAAAAAGAAAGAAAAGAAAAAAAAAGGGAAGATCCGCAATAAAAGAGCCATGAGAAAACAAAGAAAAGGCAAGAATAAAAGAAAAGTTGTAGTTGAGAATAAATAAAGCGGGGATGACGCATGTGGCCGAGCAAATTCATATTAGAAACCGATAATTGCCTAGGTGCATCCATGCTTCAAATATGTGGCCCTTTGTCTATTAATGCCCTAACCACTAATAACGTTGTTGTTGTTGATGAGTCCAGACAGGTGGTTTAGCTAGCTGGCATTCTGGCAACTCATCCATATAATACTCGCTCCACAGACATGTCGAAAATGGTTAGCCAAGAGATCGAAGCAACTATTGTTGACCCGGCTAGGGAGGAAGAAATAGTGGATGTCAATGCTATGAAAGAAGAAATGTACAAACTGAAACAACAAATGGCCGAGATGTACCAAGCCTAGGCAAAAGGACATCCCTTGCCAACTTATCCCGCCAATCCTGGCTTTATCCCGCCACCAGTTCAATCACAAGATCCACCCACCGTGAATTCTTCTCCGGCCTACCCTACCTATCCACCATATTATGCAACTACTTCCCAAACACCACCACCTCCACCACCAAAACAAATTCCGCGTCCTCTACCACCAGTTGCTCCTGTGTACATGGCTCCTTCGCCCGCCATGTTACACAAATCTTCAAGTGAACCTTTGTTCCACACTCAGGAAAACCACTATTATCTGCCCGAGCCTACTTTCAAACCTCATAAACCATACTCTTATACTCCACTTATTGATATATCAGCTGAAGAAGAACAGCCTCCTAAAAACCTCGAGCAGGAGGAGATGATATGCAAGGTAAAAAGCTTGGAACAATCATTCCGGAATATGCAAGGTCTATGAGGGCAAGTAAGTGTCGCTTATAAAGACCTGTGTTTGTTTCCAGAAGTCCAACTGCCTGCAGGTTTTAAGTTACCGAAGTTTGATCTTTATGATGGACATGGCGACCCTGTAGCTCATTTGAGAGGGTTTTGTAGTAAGATGAGAGGTGCTGGAGGAAAAGATGAATTGTTAATGGCATATTTCAGCCAAAGTCTCAGTGGATCGACTTTAGAGTGGTATATAAGGAAAGATCATACCCGATGGTACACATGGGATGACTTAGCCCAAGCATTTGAAAACCACTTTCAGTATAATCTGGAGATTGTCCCTGATCGTCTCTCCTTGACCAAGATTGAAAAGAAACCTGGAGAAAGTTTTAAAGAATATAGATTTCGATGGAGGGAACAGGCCGCGAGGGTTGATCCTCCGATGAAAGAGGGTAAGATGGTGGATTATTTTTGCAGGCTTTAGAGCCTACTTATTACGGTCACCTAGTGTCAGCAGTGGGGAAAACTTTCAATGAAGTCGTAAAGATGGGAAGCATGGTAGAAGAAGGTTTGAAGTCCAACAAGATTATGAGTTACTCCACAATAAAAGCAACTACCCAAGCCATCCAGACTGGCACTGGAGGGGTTTTGGGAAAGAAGAAGAATGAAGAAGTTGCCATGGTGGAATCGAGGGCATGGTCCAGGGGTCCTTCACCATATTATCACCAACCCCGTCCACATCACCAACCCTAACACTACTATCCACCCCCCATTCCCCACTTCTCAGTTCACCACACTCAAACTTATCCTTAACCTCAGGCACCCTGGCGTGCACCCACTCCCCAAAATACCTATCATACCCAAAATGCATACCCACCTCCTAGAACCTACAGAAATCCCGGTGGAATCGGTTTCCGACCAAACCCTGCTGCTAAGAATGACAGATTGCAAAAGAATAAGACTTTCACTCCGCTAGGAGAATCTTATACCAGCCTATTCCACAGGTTGAGGCAGCTTAGAATGTTAAACCCAATTGAACCAAAAATACCAAAACCTCCCCCGAGGAACCTGGACCATTCTGTAAATTGTGAGTATTGCTTAGGAGCGCCAGGACATGATACGGAGAAATGTTGGCATCTGAAAACTGCCATTCAGGAACTTATTGATACTAGGAGAATAGAAGTACAAGCTCCAGAATCTCCCAATATCACGCAGAATCCATTACTAACTCATCATGAGACTCACATGATTGAGATAGTGCATAAAGGAGAATACAAGAAGTCGTCGCAAGCTGTGATGATGATTAAGGCAAGTGAGAATAAAGCAAATGAGAAATTGATTGGTGGGAAGGCATTGGCCGTAGTAGAACAGACAGTCAGTGAACCAATGATGATAGTGAAACTAGAACCTGTTAAAATGACAATACCAGGAGCAGTTGTTAAGCCTGTGTTGGTTGTAAAAGGCGCTTGTAAAGAACCGGTTATCATTAAACCGGTGACTCAATTACAGTGGTTAGTGAAAAAGTTGTCCCGTGGAATTATGACCGGGTGACTGTAATGTACAGAGGAAAAGAAGTCAAAGAAGAAGTGTGCGAAACTCATGGGTTGACTAGGTCAGGGAGATGCTTTGCCCCTGAAGAATTGAGGAAGATTAAAACAACTAAAGACAATCCGGCACTGGTGAACAAAGCTGTTACCGAAGAAGAAGCTGAAGAATTATTGAAAAAGATGAAGGCACAAGACTATTCAATCGTGGAACAATTAAGGAAAACCACGGTGCAGATATCATTACTGTCTTTATTAATCCATTCGGATGAACATCACCGGGCACTAATGAAGATTCTAAATGAAGCACATGTTCCAGATAAGATCACTGTGAATCATCTTGAGAAGATTGCAAATAAATTTTTTGAGGTTAACAGGGTAACATTCTCAGATGATGAGTTGCCATTGGAAGGAACTGAACATAATAGAGCCATTTACCTCACAGTGAAGTGCGAAGATTCCGTGATGACTCGGGTGTTAATTGATAATGGGTCTAGTGCCAATATTTGCCCTCTCTCTACCCTAGAAAAGTTTAAAGTTGACAGTGAAAGAATCCATAAAAATAGTATATGTGTACGGGGATTTGATGGCGGAGGG
>MU746564.1:14642-75319 GCA_026770625.1 Nicotiana glauca
AATAAGGCGAGTCCAAAAGACAACTTCCCACTGCCAAACATCCATATATTGATTGACAATTGTGCCAAACATGAGATTGGTTCTTTCGTGGATTGTTATGCGGGCTATCACCAGATTTTGATGGATGAGGAAGACGCGGAAAAGACGGCATTCATTACGTCTTGGGGAACTTACTGTTATAGGGTAATGCCGTTTGGGTTGAAGAACGCAGGGGCAACATACATGAGGGCGATGACCACCATGTTCCATGATATGATGCATCGAGAAATTGAAGTTTATGTGGATGACGTGATTATAAAGTCAAGAAAGCAGTGTGATCATGTTAAAGACCTGAGGAAGTTTTTCCAGAGGCTTCACAGGTACAATCTCGAACTTAATCCAGCAAAGTGTGCGTTTGGAGCTCCATCAGGGAAGTTGTTGGGGTTTGTGGTAAGTCGACGAGGTGTTGAATTAGACCCATCCAAAACTAAAGTCATTCAGGAGTTACAACCGCCAAAAAGCAAGAAAGAAGTGATGAGTTTGCTCGGCAGGTTGAATTATATTAGCAGGTTCATTACTCAGCTTACAACAACTTGCGAGCCTATCTTTAAGCTGCTAAAGAAAGATGTTGCGGTCAATTGGACGAATGAATGTCAGGCAACATTTGACAAAATTAAGGAGTATTTGACCAGTCCACCTGTGTTGGTTCCGCCAGAGCCGAGAAGACCCTTGATCCTTTATCTGACAGTGTTGGTTAATTCTTTTGGCTGTGTACTAGGGCAGCATGATGTTACGGGAAAGAAAGAGCAGGCAATTTACTACCTCAGCAAGAAGTTCACATCTTACGAGGTAAAATACAGTCGGCTTGAGAGGATGTGTTGTGCATTGACCTGGGTAGCACAGAAGTTAAAACATTACCTGTCAGCATATACCACTTATCTCATCTCGCAGTTGGATCCATTAAAATACATTTTTCAGAAGCCCATGCCAACAGGGAGGCTCGCAAAGTGGCAAATCCAGCTCACTGAACTTGGTATTGTATACGTGCCCCGTACTGCGATGAAAGCACAAGCATTGGCTGATCACCTAGCAGAGAATCCAGTTGATGATGATTATGAACCGTTGAAAACATACTTTCCTGATGAGGAGACAATGCATATTGAGGAATCAGAGCAAGATGAAAAACCTGGGTGGAAGTTATTCTTTGATGGGGTTGCCAATAACAAAGGCGTGGGGATAGGAGCGGTACTTATTTCTGAGACAGGGCAACACTATCCTGTTACAGCTCAACTTCGTTTCTACTGCACCAATAACATGGCCGAGTACGAAGCATGTATTTTGGGTTTGAGATTGGCTATAGATATGGGTGTCCAGGAGATCTTGGTCATGGGCGACTCGGATCTTTTGGTTCACCAAATTCAGGGAGAATGGGAGACACGAGACTTAAATCTCATACCGTATCGGCAATGTTTGCATGAACTTTGTCAACGGTTTCAGTCAATAGATTTCAGGCACATTCCAAGGATTCATAATGAAGTTGCTGATGCTTTGGACACTTTGGCGTCAATGTTGCATCATCCAGATAAGGCTTATGTGGACCCATTGCAAATTCAAGTCCAAGATCAGCATGCCTATTGCAATATGGTAGAAGAAGAACTTGATGGTGAGCCATGGTTTCATGATATCAAAGAATACCTCAGAATGGGAGTATATCCCGCACAGGCCACGGGGGATCAAAAGAGAGCTATTAGACGTTTGGCAAGTGGATTTTTCTTCAGTGGAGGAGTTTTGTACAAAAGAACTCCAGATCTTGGTTCATTGAGGTGAATTAATGATAAACAGGCTACAATTATCATAACCGAGGTACACGCGGGAGTTTGTGGACCTCATATGAGTGGGTACGTGTTGGCAAAGAAGATTCTCCGAGCAGGTTATTACTGGCTTACTATGGAACGGGATTGTATTAGTTTTGTGCGCAAGTGTCATCAATGCCAAGTACATGGAGATTTGATCCATTCTCCACCATCTGAGTTGCATACAATGTTGGCGCCATAGCCCTTCGTTGCTTGGGTAATGGATGTCGCCGATCGAGCCAACAACATATAATGGGCACAGGTTTATTCTAGTAGCCATTGATTATTTCACTAAGTGGGTTGAAGCGAAAACTTTTAAGTCAGTGACCAAGAAGGCGGTGGTCGATTTTGTGCATTCAAATATCATTTGTCGGTTCGGAATTTCGAAGGTGATTATCATAGATCATGGTGCCAATCTCAACAGTCATCTGATGGCGAAAAGGTGTCAGCAATTTAAGATCATGCACCGCAATTCTACCCCATATCGTCCTAAGGCGAATGGAGCAGTCGAGGAAGCTAATAAGAACATCAAGAAGATACTTCAGAAAATGGTGGAAGGATCCAGGCAATGGCATGAGAAGTTACCTTTCGCTCTGTTAGGCTATCCTACTACTGTTCGCACTTCAGTAGGAGCAACTCCTTATTCATTGGTGTACGGTACGGAGGCAGTAATACCTGCAGAAGTTGAAATACCATCACTTCGAATTATTGCTGAAGCAGAAATTGATGATGATGAGTGGGTCAAAGCCCGTTTGGAACAATTGAACTTGATTTATGAAAAGATATTGGCAGCAATATGTCATGGACAGTTATACCAACAAAGAATGGCAAGAGCATATAATAAGAAAGTGCGACCGCGAAAGTTTGAAGTAAGGCAATTGGTGTTGATGCGTATCTTACCTCAGTGGGCTGAAGTAAAAGAAAAGTTTGCTCCTAACTGGCAAGGGTCGTTTGTTGTAACACGAGTGTTGTCCAATGGTGCATTGTATCTAATAGATGTGGAAGGAAAATGTGTAGAAATGGCTATCAACTATGATGCAGTCAAAAGATATTATGTATGATTTCTTTATCTTTATGTACCTGATTGTATTTGGCATGTTTTGAGATTGAAATGACGAAGGTATTTTGTTCTGCTATCCAAACACTTTATCCTTTGTTATCCCTTTGAGCCCTATTATATTTTTCTTTCGTATCCCTCTTTCGGAATCAACAAAAAAAAATTCGAGTGGGGAAAATAAGTGGAGAAACAGGGAAAAAACAGTAAAAAAAAAGAAAAGAAAAAAAAAGAAAATAAAAGAAAGAAAAGAAAAGAGAAAAAAAAATAGAGAAGAGAAAAGAAAAGAAAAGAAAAGAAAAGAAATGAAAAAGAAAAGAAGAATAGAAGAAAGAAACATCGCAACAATGAAGCGATTTTATGACCTGAACTACGTTTGACTTGATCCCGAAAGGGTACGTAGGCAGCCTCATTGAGGTTCAGTCACAACAAAAGAAAAATCAAAAAAATCCCCAAGAAGGAAACTAGGGCAGAAGTCGTGGTTGTTGCAGAAATATGATTCCGAAAGATGTAATTTTGAACCCCCGTTGAAATATTTTGAGCCTCTATAACCTTCTTTCTAAAACCCATCCAAAATCCATATTACGGTCCAAAGAAAGGCCTTCTGATCAATCTTAAGAAATGTTAATACGAGCAGGTAACGTGATGCATGATGGGGGACAACATTCTGGTACCAAAAGAAATAGTAAAATGAGAGAGTCTTATTGGTGAAAACCCTCACAGGCACCGTAAGGCGAGGTGAGTTTGAGAGATATTGAAAATGAGAGAGTCTTATAGGTGAAAACCCTCACGGGCACCGTAAGGCGAAGTGAGTTTGAGAGATATTAAAAATGAGAGAGTCTTATTGATGAAAACCCTCACGGGCACCGTAAGGCGAAAGTGAGTTTTTCATATGGGCAAATGAAGGAAGTCTGTGGTTGAAAGATGTTTGAAACATGGCAAAACAAGCAAGGTTTGGGCTTTGGCGAAAGTCGGGTTGTGAAAGTATGGAACGGCAAATATGGCAATTGACAGTTGATTGGTTGGACAAACTAGGTTGGTTAATCCCAAATGCATGGCACGATCAATGGTACCAGCGGTTCCACCCAGATAAGTCCTATCCTTTTTCTCTTCATTACAACTCATTCATTTTCAGAGTCTTTTTATCCTCAAAACCTTCGAGGAAATTGCATTTCATTCTCTTGAAGTCTGTCTATAAGACGTTTTAGTGTCAGTTCTATTCAAAAAAAAAAAAAAAGATGTCAAAGCTAACCACCAGCTTTCCAGTTGTATGGCACAACGAGGTTGGGACATATCAAAGATAGTAAAGCATGAAGGACCAAGTGAAATCCCATCAATGGGGTAATCATAGAATTGTGAGGAAGAAGCAAAGATTCACAAGAAGGAGACAAAAACACAAAACAGTAACACGGGGTAAAACATTTGGATCATCAAGATCAGAGGGTCGAAAGTCAGCCGGAAAGTCGGGGCATTTCAAAGAAAGTCCAAGGAAGCAAGTCAGAGCAAAGTCGGAAGCGAGAGCATGTCCAATAAGAATGCCAGCAGCTAACCACCTTATATTAACAAATCTTTCTTTGATTAATACAGGGGCAGAAAATTTTCTTCGTTTTGTATGGTTGTTTGCAAGCAGGAGCCCACCTGAAGAATAAGGGAGTATCTTTTCAAAGTTCAGCAAGCAGGAGCCCACCTGAAGAATAAGGGAATATCTTTCAAAAATTCAGCAAGCAGGAGCCCACCTGAAGAACAAGGGAATATCTTTCAAAAGTCAGCAAGCAGGAGCCCACCTGGAGAACAAGGGAATACATTTCAAACACCGCAGTCAGGCACCCACCTGAAGAACAAGGGAAGTATAATGCAAGTCTTATCTTTCAAGTTTAATATTCGGTAACACAATGCGCCCAGTTATCAAACTAGGGCAGAAAATTTTCTTCGTTTTGTATGGTTGTTTGCAAGGCAGGAGCCCACCTGAAGAATAAAGGAATATCTTTCAAAAATTCAGCAAGCAGGAGCCCACCTGAAGAATAAGGGAATACCTTTCAAAAATTCAGCAAGCGGGAGCCCACCTGAATAACAAGGGAGTATCTTTCAAAAGTCAGCAAGCAGGAGCCCACCTGAAGAACAAGGGAATATCTTTCAAAATTCAGCAAGCAGGAGCCCACCTGAAGAACAAGGGAATATCTTTCAAAATTCAGCAAGCAGGAGCCCACCTGAAGAACAAGGGAATATCTATTACAATGCAGCAAGCAAGCACCCACATAGAAAACAAGGGAAGTACAATCCAAATTTTAGCCTTTAATTTTAATATCTAATAACATGATGTGCCCAGTCACCATACTAGGGCAGAAAATTTTCTATGTTTGTTTGTTTCATCGCAAGCAGGAGCCCACCTGGAAAACAAGGGAATACAATTCAAGTTTCGGAAATCAGGAGCCCGCCTGTATAACAGAGGTATTACAAGTCAAGTTTTAGTCAAATTCTTATTAATACCCGGTAACATGTGCCCAGTTTCCAAACTGGGGCAGAAAGTTGTCTTTGTTTTGTCTATTTTTACGAAGTCAGGAGCCTGCCTGGATAATAGAGGAATACATTCAAGTTGAAGTTCAGCAGTCAGGAATCCGCCTGGATAACAGAGGAATACATTCAATTTCAAGTTCAGTAGTCAGGAGCCCACTTGGATAATAGAGGAATACATTCAAGTTCAAAGTTCAACAGTTTGAAGAGAAGGGACAACATCTCAGGTTACAACCCGAAGTAACGACAATGGATTTCACCAAGGGAGCACAAGATAACAAGATAACAAGAAAGTACAAGAGCAAGTTTGAAGATTTTAGATAGGACTTTTTTAATTCATAGTTCATAGCTTAGGCTAGCTTCTTTTATTTTGACACAGTGTAATAAGGAAGGTCAACGAGCAGTAGCAGTAGCAATCGTAGTGAAATCACAGCTCCTGGTAGTCCCAGCGACCAGACACTCCCGAACTACACTGACCTGATTCCTGTTTAGCCCAGGATATGTAGGCAACCTCTGAAGCAGGGTGCGGTCAAGCTTTTCAAAAAATGCTTCACACGAAATTTTTAGACGGGCAAAAATCGCTCGTATTTGCTCACTTATCTTTGCATGAAAACTCTTCGTATTTCCGGGCAAAGAAGGGCAGCTGTGAGCACGTGATTTTTGCCCTATATATGAATTATTCCCAAAATTCAAACAAAATAATTTTTCTTTATTTTTATGATTTTGTGAATTTTGTGTTAATCGGTTGCATTTTATTTGTGCATTTTAATTCATATGAAAATATAAAAAATACATTTGCATTTTTAGTATTAATTAGGGGTTAATTTTTTTTTTTTAGAATAAAATATAAAGAAAATAACAAAAAATGGTCCGTTTTGCATTTTTAGTTTAAACTAGTATTAGTTTGTATTTTTAATTAGGATTTAGCTAGGAAATCTAACTTTTAGTGTTAGGTTGATTGTGAGTTTATTTTAGCATTTTTAAATAAAATCAGAAAAAATATAAAATATAAATAAAAACAAAAATAAAAAAAATATTAAAAGAAATAAAGGAAAAAAATAAAATAATAAGAGGAAAAACAATCAAAATAGGAGTGGCTTATTTGAAGATTAATTTTGGGCCAATCTTATGCTAAGTCCGCCGGGCCCAAATGATCCACGACCCAAATCAACCCAATACCCGTTCCCCAAACCCGTCCAAAATCCGGGATCGTCCAAACGATGCCGTTTAGGCGTCTCTTAATCAAATCCGTCAATCTTGTTTGATCAAACAGTTCCCACTGAGTGCTACTTTGTAATAAGACTGTATGAAAGATTCAATCAACCCCAAAATTATTCCCATCTTCCTCGTACATCCTTGTAACCCCAAAATTATTCCCATCTTCCTCGTACATCCTTGTAACGCTACCGGAACTAACGCCGGCGACGAACGTTACTTATGCCAACGGCCACCATAAATACACCCGTGAATCTCCTTGGTCCCCTCTTTCCAACCCCCACAATGATTTCCTTCGAATCATAGCGAATCTCGTCGAATATCCGATCTAATTTTTCCGGCCAAAACACAACATTGTCCAAACTGGTTCAAAATTACACCACCAAGTATCTTCAACGCCCTCAACCCAAATCCACAATCATTTGTCCTCAAATATCAGTTAATAGGCTCGAATTTTATTTCAAAGTTGGCCGAAAAACTTGAATTCTCGGAAAGGCTACCAAATTGGTATTACACGGTTTCCTCATCCTCTTCGTGAAGAATCCGTCAGAGGCAAGGGTCAGTCATCGCCAAAAGTTATTCGATTATTTTTTTTTTAAAAAAAAAGAGAAGTGTTACGCCTGGCAGTGAGTTTTCTTTTCTATTTCGTTCTTTTTGTTTTTCTGCATGTGTGAGTTCTGTGATGCAATTGTTTAGTTTTGCTTCTAGCTTGGTTTGAACTTTAGAGTTAGGTAGTTTAAATTTTCGGATTAGTTTTGCTCATTCTGTTAACTGACTAATCTAGATTAATCCCGATTTGTCGTCTGGTTAGCTAATTGTAAGGTGTTGGTTTAATTGCGATTAGTTCAAATTGATTAGTTTAGTGGAATGTTCTTCTTATAATTTGATTCTTTTTTTGGATTTTTAGTTCAATTCTGTTGCCAACCTGCTTTGAAATTATTTCATTATCGTCTGATTGAATTAGTACTTTGTTAGTTTGATTAAGTTTAGTTCTAGTTGATATTCAGTGTTCATTTGAGATAATTAGTTTTATGAAGATTGGATATAGTTGATTAGATTGGTTTAGGAATTTTGAATGAATTCAAGGGCATTGTGGGTAACTAGTAAAATACAGGAATGTGTAGACTCAGTTAGAACTCCCTAGATCTTTCTAGATAGGGGTATAAGTGAATGTTTCAAGAAGTAGGGGTAATAACTTGGGCAACAAGTCAGTAACTAAAGGACTAAAATGAAAATAAGGAGGGACTGAAGTGAAACCAGAAAATTGGAGGGCTGCACTTATCTTTGCTTAAAAAAGGGCATTCCCATGCCTTAATACAGAAGTTTTTGGGGGAGCCTCACAAAATTCCCTCTCTTTGATTTTCAAATCTTAGCTTGAAATTTAAACCTTCAAAATAAAATAAAAAATCAGAAAAAGCAAAAAAAAAAACTTTTACTGTTCCATTGCCTTTTTAAATTGT
Organism: Nicotiana glauca; assembly: GCA_026770625.1. Classification (NCBI taxonomy): domain Eukaryota; kingdom Viridiplantae; phylum Streptophyta; class Magnoliopsida; order Solanales; family Solanaceae; genus Nicotiana; species Nicotiana glauca. The sequence continues at coordinate 22,715 of MU746564.1, forward strand.
GTCCAATTCCTGTTGGAAATTCTCTGTTTCTACTATGGTTTCTAGTCTGTTAAACAGCACTTAGAAGTTTGGTGACTGGTGGGTACAATTAAGTCTTTTTGAGGTGGATTTTGGGTTAAGTTCTATTCCATTAAAACTTCAGAAGCATTCCAAGTCAGTTTCGAGTCAGTTTGTGTACATTTGAGTAATTTCAGAGTTTGATTGTGTTGTTTGAGTCTGCTACTGGGTTCTGGAGTTGTTTCTGGACTCGAGATTGCTTTCCTTGTTGTTGTGTTGGTCAATTTTTGCTGGGTTGTGAAGCTGTCCTGAACTACTACTGCTACTGCTACATTGATTGTCGCTGACTTTCTCTTCTTCTCCATTGCATTTTACATCTCCAGGAACACTTTTGAACCATCCTGATGTGACCTTGAGTTGAATTGAAACAGAAGCACTTGCCAAATCCGAGTTCATCTAAATGCTGTCGATAGTTGCTAGTTAAATAAATGCTTAGTATTTGTTTTTTTTGCGTTATTATGTTAACTATTCAGACTACGTGTTGTATGGACTATTCTGGACTGTTTGCTTACTAATTCATTCAGTAGTTCCTCTCCAGTAGTAATAAAATCGACTCAAGTAACTTTGTATGCTAAAAAACAGGTTCAGCTGGATCCATTGGTTGTAGTGAAGGTGACTTAGCAATTTGTACTAATTAAATGCAAGAGGTGGACTCATGTTTCTCTTGGTAGTTTATGGTAGGAAAAAGTTTGAGTTGTTCTAGGTTTGGAATGCATTGACAAAAGAAAACGCAGGTTATTTTGTAACATAAATTGAGATATTATGATTAGGAGATTATGTTAACTAGTGGGTTGAATCAAAGTCACTAATTGAAGTATTGATAATATTGAAGCATGCTCATTTCAGTTTTAAAGTATAATTAATTAGTTAGTTAAATTCTGGTTAATTAACGTTGGGTGCTATATTATAAACGTTATGTTTCTAGCGTTTGAAATGTATTCAGGCATTTAGGCTCGCTCTTAGGCCCAGCTGAGAGATAACCCAATCTCGTACCTGTTCAGCCCCGTTCATTCTATTGCGAACTTTCCCTATATGAGTGTTGTATTATGTACTTGCTGGGAATCGTTCCTTGGCCCCCTAACTGGGCTTCTCTGCCTTTCCAGCATGGGCTGGCCTTAGGCCCAAATGCTAGGAGCTCCGATAAAACTTGTTAAAATAGTTAGGACCTTTTTCTGTTATTTTAAAGACAAAAACACAAATAGAAAATCCTAGTTACTTTTAGTTTGTCCCTTTTAAACAAAATGAGACGAGCCTCACCGAACAAAAATAAATAAATGTGGGGCCCTCAATAAATGGTTATTAAAAATGATTAGAATTTGGGAGGGCCGTTTAGCGAACTTTACGGCCTTCTCCAAAATAATATAACGTCAGAATCTTTAGGCGCGATTTAATTAAATTACTTCCTTAAACTCGGGTGCGCATTGATGCGACCCAAATCCTAATCTCGACGAAGTCGAATGTATTGACAACCACGAGTGCATTGATTGCGACGTGATTCGAAACACGTTTTCATGACGTCACAATTCTTTTAAAATAAATAATGATAAAAAGCGGTTTACGAATAAAAGGAGCATAAGCTAGCATGTATTAAAATCAGATAAAATCAAATGCAACAGTGAAGTGACCGCGCTAGAACCACGGAACCTGGGAATGCCTAACACCTTCTCCCGGGTTAACAGAATTCCTTACTCGGATTTCTTGTTCGTAGACTGTAACAGATTCATATTTTTCCTCGGTTCAGGATTCAACCAGTGACTTGGGACACCATTAATCTCCCTAGTGGCGACTCTAAATAATTAATAATTAAATCTCATTCCGATTGTCCTTTAAGTGGAACAACTCCTTTACGCCCCTTGTGGGTGTAGGTGAAAAAGGAGGTGTGACAGTCGCATAGTGGACCGCATTCATGACTTGAAATTTATCCCAGAACTCTGCTTGTGTCTGCAATTTGGCGTGCACTCTGCGGCTCGCATGTCTGATCTGTGATTGCATAGTGAGTTGCAGACCAGCTTTCTTGCTACATTTTGCTCTTTTCTTGTCTTTTTTTCTTCCATTTCCATGTTCTTGGATCCTCAGTCTTTATGCACCGTATAAATGACAAAACTACATAAGTAACGGGGATAATTGCATTAAAACAAGCTAAAATCTAAGCAATTAGTATTGAAATGTGCCGAAATTCTCCAGCACATCAACACCCCCAACTTAAACTCTTGCTTGTCCTCAAGCAACTAAAATAAACTTAGCCTATTCTAGACTTTATTTACAAAACATGAAATGATAATGACTACAGGTGGTGTTCATTGCTAGTACTTCAAGCATGCATTTACAATTGTTTTACCCTTCCTGAACTGATAGTATATACATGTAAAACTAATCAACTTGTGAACCCTGAGCCTCAGACATTGCGACAAAATGTTACCATCATGTGAGTGAAATTGTATTTGACTCAAAAGCCTAGCTTTCGTTTAACTCCACAGTTCATGTACCCTCACTAGAAAGAGGGTCCCAAAATCACAATATTTACAAGGACAACAAAAAGGGACATTTTACAAATACACTCACTCTCAGCAAGAACTTCAAGTGATACAACATTTAATACCATAAGCTTGCTCTTATTTTAATTCATCGCTTATTCAAGAGTGTTTGGTTGAAGGTCCCATAAGGACTTTTTGAGCTTGTAATGTAGGTTTAGGGCAGGGTTGGATGAACATTTGGGTACGAGTGACTTCACCCTCCTTGAACACTACTCACATTGTGTCATTCTTATGCACTTTGCTTCTTTTCAAACCCACATAGCTTCACTTTCATCTAGTTTCCAATATAGAACAACATTACATACCTCTTCTAATTGTTATTCAAGGCTCCATACTTTACATACATCTACATGTTTTATCTTTTTTTTCTTTGTACACAAATCTTTCTCTCTTTTTTTTTCTTTCTTTTTGGAGCTTGAATAATCTAAAACAAACACTTTTGAGGCATGTGGTCCTAACTCAACGTACAACCTTACCGACCTCCACTATGACACCACCCCCAACTTAGGCTTTTAGCCTCATTCTAAATGTTCAAGGAGGGACGGGTTCAAGAGAGGGGATTATTTCACAAAAACGGGAAAGGTTTGTAATGAGTTGGCCAAAGAAAAAGCTTAAAGGCTCAAATTGGGTAATAGTGATATTATTTATGTACAGGTCGGCTTCAAAGGCTACAGAGGTACAGCAAATAAGACAAAGAATGCCTAATATCATACCTCCAACCAAACATACTATCATTAGAATTGAAAGACCAACCGGGCAAGTTCTGGATGATAGAAGTACACACAAGAATTATATACACATAGGGAACTCACACTCACATGGCACATGAACTGTTTCACTTGCATACTTTTGACGCTTTCGAGTCAACACTTGGCACTCAATGCTTTCATCATAGGCACATGTTCACACAGTTGATCTTTTTTTTTTTAAACATGCGGAAGGGTATATGCTATGTACAGGCACACAGGCTTGATACTAGGCAATTACACCAAAACAGTCAATATGATTCATCCTACTCTCCTGGTTCTACTATTACACCCTTGGAAAAGAACTGGGGGAAGAAAAACCAAGGGGAATTGATTACTAATTGCTATTTATGGACACTACTATGAACACAAAACAACTATGAACACAAAACAAACACTACTATTAACATATACACATTTCATAACACAACTTATGTACTAAAGTCATACTTATATATACAGAACACAAAATACTCATAAGTACATGAGTTTACAATTTCCAATATCACAAAAAAATATAAAATATCTACAATGCTACCCTCCACCCCCAACTAAAAGCATGTATTGTCCCTAATGCATAAAAAATAGAGAGATGAGTTTGAGAGGGGCTCCTTGGGGCACACTAAGTGCTATGGGAGTTAATAGCTGGCTGAGTGCTGGAGGGGTCACCCTCAGATGTGGCAGCTGGGACCGATGACAGTACGGTCTGAGATGTGACCTCCTCTGATGAAATAGTGCCCTCAGGCTGCCACATAGCAGGAGTGGGTACTGGAGCTAGAGCTAGTACTGGAGCTGGAGCTAGTGGTGGAGCCTGAGAGCTGCTGGATCCACCCACTGATGATGGGGTAGCTAAAGGAGCTGTAGGAGTAGCCATGTCTACTAGAGACCACTGGATTGTTGTCTGCATATCTTCTTGTTCCATCTATGCAAAAGCAGCCTCCTCAATAATAGTATCCTCGACAGAGGCATCTGCAATCTGATTTCCTTTATCTTGAGGCCCATCACCACTGGATTATCCCGAACTTTCCTCATCCTCGCTGCCATCTTCCTCCTCATCTTCTGATTTACCAGAACCTCCGGACTCCTCCCCAGAAGGGATCTCAATATGTGCTGGAGGAGGGGCAGTATCAGTCATCAGTGTAGAGAAATCAAGGCCTAAGTCCGGAGGTACTGTACCTGTAGCCTGGTCACCATCAGTGGGAAGGAGGGATGACAGATCGAACTCTAAGTTTTGCATCTTTTGGAGTTCAGTCGTCATAGAAGCGACCTCCTCCTTGAGGCCAGGCAATCCACTAACTTCCCCCCGCTCTATCTTCTCCATCCGCAACTCAAGTTGCTGTAACCTATCCTCATACTTTGATTGTCACTGCTGAAGGTCTGTCACTGAGGCTTGCAGTGGAGTCGGGGCTTGTTTTATGAGAGTCGGAAAATTCTGCAAAAGCTGGTCTACTTTGGCATTGGCGTGCTGAGCCAATAGACCAAGCTTTGAGACAGTAGGAATGGCCGTAGCGGGTTGGACAGTGGTGGATTTAGGAGCAGGCTCGGAGGTGGAGGATGCTGCCACAGTAACATGAGGGGTGAGAGTGGGCTGGGAAGCGGAAGGCTCTTCCGTAGTCTATTCCTGAACTGGAATGACCGGTGGGATAACAGCATCACTAAGTCTGGTGATATCAATGACCAGTGTTTCCTTCCCGGTTTTGTCTTTGCGCTCATCTACAGGAACTTGCGCGGCTTTGCATAGGGTTGTGATTAGAGAATGGAACGGGAGTGAAGTAGCAGACTGTGTGGCCCAAATCCCTATATCTTGGAATATCATAGCTCCATCATCTATTTTGATACCACTCATGATGCATGCAATGAGAAGCGCCTTCTCAGTAGATATTTCAGTCTCGTTTCGACTCGGTATCAATCTAGAAATGAGAAAACTAAGCCAGAAGCAACCCTCTCTTGAAAAACTCTCCTTATAAATCTTCTGCCAAGGGTTGATCCAGGCAGGGGTCCCTTTTGCAATCGCTGAGGCAATCCACCCTCACTCACTTTCTTTGTTTGCAAATATTTCTTTATACTCTGTTGTGCCGGGACTCCAGTCTAGGACATATAAGTCATTTATGGCACCTATGTGGCAGAAAACCATTTTCCCTCGAACAAGCACTTCATCGGTGAACACTATGTTGCGTTTATGAAGCTTGGTTCTGGAGGCCCCATACGAAGCATAAAATTCTCGGACAAGGGATTCATTGAACTCAGCAGGTGGCTCAGTGAAGGACTCCCACCTTCTCTTCTTTATGTTCTCCAATATATGGGGGTACTTGTCTTTCAACCCATTTAAGCTCAGTTGCTTCTCAGGCAGGAGTTGTGATTGACGAGCCCTTCCCCGATATAGTTGCCTGAAGCCTTCTACCCCCCAGCGGAGCTGGTAGTGAGCACCTTGTTTCCTCTTAGCCTCAGCCACGATGTCAACCTCCGGCAAGAGCACCTCCTCATCAGACTGGGAGGGGCGTGGTTCATTAGACTCTGCCCTTAATCGCTTTGCTTTTGGTGTGGGATGACTGGAGGATGACCTTGTTAGGGCATGCTTTTGTCTGGGAGCCATACCTGTACAAGGATGAAATGTGAGTGACCATAGAAGCAATATGGAGGAAAACACAAAAAAATTAAAAGAAAAAGCTGAAAATACGGAGTGCTCTGCGGTCGCAAAACCACAATGCGGACCGTAGAGTCATCGCAAAACTGATGGCCTCAAAGTGTGTTCAATCTGCGGTGGATTATGTGGTCGCATAACCACTATGCAAACCGTATAACCATCGCAAACTGGACTTTCCCAAAACATGTATCACTAAATGTGATCGCATATCTCACCGCAAAGTAGAGAATGCGATCGCTGAATGGCCGTAAAATGCAATGCTCAAAAATTGGGATTTCTGTTTTAAGTCTGTGGTAGCTTTATAGACCGCATGTCAATTATGCGACCGCAGACCCACTGTATTTCACCATCCCCAACAGCAAGGTTGGGGTTCAATTGTGCGGTCAAAATGCAGACCGCACTGTAATTATGTTACCGCATAACGACTACATTTCACCATCGTTCTCAGAGTACCTAGGGTTTGTTTTTGCGGCCAAAATGCGGACCGCATTTTCAACATGCGGACCGCAGACGTCGTCTTCTACAAAGGTGACCCTAGCTTAAAATAATGGCGATCCTATTTTTGCTCTACCGCTTACCCCCCAATATCATGCTCAACCCACAGTGACCGACATCACAGGGAAATAACTACACAAACATCTATACAATTTTGCACATGAATAACCCGACGAAAAACTCAGAAACTACAATGTAACATAAAAAAAATATAAAATAAGGGAGAAACGAGTGCATACTAGTGAAGTTTGATGGTTGGGACACTGAGTATGACAATTTTGAGTCCTTTGATTGAATCTTGATGACTGTTCGTGTTCTTCCCCTCTTTTATTTGTTTGTTTTTTTTCTTTTTCATTTTGTTTTTTTTTTGTTTTGTTTTGTTTTAAGTGAGTGAGAGACGAGAGAGATATGCAACGTACCTTGTCCATTCTGCGGAGGAAGGGACACCGCATAACACACAATGCGACCACATATGTGCTATGCGGTGAAGTTAAAGACCAAACTGAAAGGAGGCAAATGCGGTGCAAATTGCGGTCGCATAGGTGAAATGCGGACCACATAATGCACCACCACACCGCATTTACGACCTCCATTTTAACCAAACGCTCTGATCAGGTTTGCGGTCAGAATGTGGTCCGCATTATCACCGCATCTGTGCAGCATACTACACCTGTTGGTTTTTCTTCCCTTTTTATAAATCCTTACCACGTATTGAGATCTTTTGAACCCCCTGCACTCTAACACACGCTTTAAATTGCTCAACCAAATCTATCTACAAAAATGAAGAATTCTAAGAACAAAAGCGTGTTACCACACATGGGTTGCCTTCCATGAAGCGCTTGATTTAACGTCGCGGCACGACGAAGTTGATGTTCCTTTGATTACACTCAATGGTTGGGCATGGACCATCTTTGAGAGCCAGCTACTCCATCAAATGTTTTTCTCCATCAGTGCCCAAGTAATGCTTGATGTGTTGGCCATTTACCTTGAATGTCCGGGACCCATCTGTTGATTCTAATTCCAGCGCTCCATAAGGAGATACATTTACCACCTTGAATAGGCCGAACCATTTTGATTTAAACTTGCCCGAAAATAATTTGAGCCTCGAATTAAAGAGCAAGACCAAATCACTCGCCTTGAACTCTCTTTTCAAGATCTTCTTGTCATGGACAAACTTCATCCGTTCTTTGTAAATAGCTGCACTTTCATAAGCATGGAACCGGAATTCCTCCATTTCATTGAGTTGTGTTAACCTCAAATTTGCCGCTTTAGCCCAGTCTAAGTTTAGCCTTTTTAATGCCCACATCGCTTTGTGTTCCAACTCCACGGGTAGATGAAATGCTTTACCAAAGACTAACTGATAAGGAGAAGTACCAATAGGAGTCTTGTATGCTGTGCGGTATGCCCATAATGCATCATCTAGCTTCCTTGACCAGTCGGTCCTATTAGCGTTAACAGTTTTTGCTAGAATGCTCTTGATCTCCCGGTTGGAAACCTCAACTTGAACACTTGACTGTGGATGATAAGGTGTGGACACCTTGTGCTTGACGCCATACTTCTCAAGTAGCCCCGAGAAAGACTTGTTACAGAAATGAGATCCACCGTCACTAAGAATGGCTCTAGGGGTGCCAAACCGAGTGAATATGTTTTTCTTCAAGAAAGCGGTCACACTCCTTGCCTCATTGTTTGGTAAGGCAACTACTTCAACCCATTTGGACACGTAGTCCATAGCTACCAAGATATATTTCATTCCCCAAGAACTTACAAAGGGACCCATGAAGTCGATTCCCCATACATCGAAGATCTCTATCTCCATCACAAAGTGCATAGGCATTTCATGCCACTTGGATATTGAACCCTGTCATTGACATTGGTCGCAAGATTTGACCATTTGATTGGCATCATAATAGATGGAAGGCCAATAATAACCACATTCAAGAACCTTAGCCGCCGTCCGATTTCCCCCATGATGACCCCCAACCGGTGAGTCATGGCATGCTTTTAGAATAAGCATAGCTTCTTCTTCGGGAACACATCTTCAGATGATATTGTCGGCACAAACACGGAACAAGTATGGCTCTTCCCAATAATATTGCTGACAATCTCTCAAGAACTTCTTCTTATAATAAGACTCCAACCCCTCTGGAATAAGATCACTCACCAAATAGTTAGAAATGTCAGCATACTATGGAGCAAAATTGCTAGATAGTGCCAAGATATGTTCATCCAGGAATGCATCATTGATTTCAAGATCCCCCTTTTGTCTTCTTGCTTCCTCAAGTCTTGATAAGTGATCCACTACTTGATTTTGAGTTCCCTTACGATCCTTGACCTCGAAGTCAAACTCTTGCAAAGATAAAACCCATCGAATCAACCGCGGCTTTGCATCCTTCTTTTCCATAAGATAGCAAAGGTCAGCATGATCCGTATACACTATCACTTTGGATCCCAACAAATAAGCCCGAATTTTCTCAAAGGCATAAACAATAGCAAGAAGCTCTTGCTCAGTCACCATGTAGTTCATTTGCGCCCCATTGAATGCCTTACTTGCATAATAAACCGGGTGGAGAACCTTGTTGTGACATTGGCCAAGCATTGCTCCAATATCTAGACCACTAGCGTCACACATGAGCTCGAAAGGAAGAGACCAATCGGGTGTGACAATAATAGGTGTTGAGGCCTTTTTCATCAAACACAAATTTGGCATCCTTCTCAAGGAGTTTGCACATAGGATTTGCGATCTTGAAGAAATCCTTGATGAACCGCCTATAAAATCCGACATGCCCCAAGAAACTTCAAACACCTTTTACCGAAGTAGGTGGAGGAAGCTTGGAAATAATCTCGATCTTAGCCCGGTCAACCTCAATGCCATGCTTTAAAATTTTATGCCCCAATACGATGCCTTCATCTACCTTGAAATGGCATTTCTCCCAATTTAGCACAAAGTTGGTCTCCTCACATCTCTTAAGCACTTGTCTAAGATTGTTAAGTCAATTCTCAAAAGAATCACCTACTAGCGAGAAGTCATCCATGAAGACCTCTAGAAAATCCTCCACCATGTCGGAGAAAATGGACATCATGCACCTTTGAAAAGTAGCCGGAGCATTGCACAAACCAAATGGCATCCGACTAAAGGCAAAAGTTCCATATGGACAAGTGAAAGTTGTTTTCTCTTGATCCTCCAATGCGATGTTGATTTGGTTGTAGCAGGAATATCTGTCAAGGAAACAATAGAATGACCTCCCCGCTAGCCGATCAAGCATTTGATCAATAAAAGTCATAGGGAAATGGTCTTTGCATGTTGCAATATTGAGCTTCCGGCAATCCATGCATACCCTCCAACCGGTCACCGTTCTTGTTGGAATGAGCTCATTTTTATCGTTTTCAATTACGGTCACGCCTCCCCTTTTCGGCACACATTGCACCGGGCTTACTCAAGAACTATCTGTAATAGGGTAGACCACCCCGGCATCCAACCACTTGATGATTTCCTTCTTTACCACCTCTTGCATTGACAGATTCAACCGTCGTTGATGCTCTACACTTGGTTTTGTGTCGCTCTCTAATTGGATCTTGTGTTCACAAATTCCTGCGGGAATTCCTCGGATGTCCACAATTTTCCATCCAATGGCTTGACTATGCTCCTTCAAGACTTCCAACAATTACTCCAACTGCACATCATTCAACAAAGACGAAACAATTACGGGTAAAGTATCATTAGAGCCAAGAAATTTATACCTTAGGTGCGGAGGGAGTGGTTTGACCTCTAGTTGTGGTGGCTCAATGATTGATGGTTTTGCGGAGGGTGTGGCTCGATTTTCCAATTCAAGAGAAAGCTTTGCTGGAGTATAAGTGTAGGATCCAAGACCCTCCAATGAATTTACCGACTCCATGTACCCATCCATGTCTTCACCATCAAAATTCACCAAGATAGCCGCTAATGCCTCACCAAGGCATTGTTCTTCCATTTTAAATTCAACGGCATCTTCCACCTCATCAACAACATCTATCACTGAAATGCTCTCATACTCGTGGGGCAACTTCATACCCTTTCTTGCTTGAAATGTGACTTCTTCATCATTTACCCGAAATTTAATTTCGTTCCGCTCCGAATCCATGAGTGCTCTTTCCGTGGCTAGGAATGGTCTCCCCAAAATGATAGGGATTTCTTTATCAACCACACAATCATGAAATTATGAAATCGGCGGGAAAATGGAATTCTCCAACTTTCACAATCACATCATCAATAATTCCTACCGGTCGCTTAATGGAACGATCGGCCATTTGTAATCTCATGCTTGTTGGCCTTGGCATGCCTAATCCCGCTTGCTTATAAATGGCAAGTGGCATCAAGTTGATGCTAGACCCATTGTCACAAAGGGCTCTTGCAAATTCACGCGCCTCGATAGTGCATGGAATAGTAAAGGCTCCTGGGTCCTCTTTCTTTTGGATCGGAGTTGTGGCAATAATAGAGCTAACCCGGTGAGTCATGTTTACCACCTCATGCTTTGTGGTCTTCTTCTTGGTGATCAAATCTTTTAAATATATAGCAAACCCCAGCATCTCTTGACACGCTTCCACAAAAGGAATATTCACCGTTAATTACTTGAGGATGTCGTAAAAATTTTCAAGTTTGCTATCATCAATCTTTCGTGCGAGCCTTTGAGGAAATAGGGGAGGAGGTCTAGGAATAGGTGGAAGAGCTTTTGGTGCCTCTTTCACTTTTTCCTTCACCTCTTCCCGGTTTTGTTTTTTCACTTCCACTTCTTCCAGAATCTTTTCAACCTCGACGACATTTGGCTTTCAACCTCAACCACTACCTCTTGGATTTGCAACCGTGTCACTAGGGAGTGTTCCTTTTTGTTTTGGATTTTGCTCTTTGGAGAGGTCTCTCATTTACATCTCCAATTTTTGGATGGAGGCGGTATGAGATCCAACAATCTCGGTCATGTTCCTCATGGAAGCATCGGATTTTTCTTGATTTTGCAACACCCGCTCAAGCATAGCTTCCAACTTCAATTCACTAGAAGACCCTTGGTTTGAATATTGACCCTTTGGAGGAACATAGGGGTTTTAACTCTGGTTAGAAAAGTTGTTTTTGTTGTTCCAATTCCCTTGGTTTGAGCCGCCTTGGTCATGTCTCCATTGTTGGTTGCCTTGCCCTTGCGGGTTTGGCCTCCATTGATTTTGTTGCCCTTGACCCTGATAATGTTGTCTTTGATACCCTCCTTAAGGGTTGTTGATGTAGTTAGCTTCTTCAAACTCTTCATTGGAGATGGGTTGCACATCCTCGACTACATTCACATTTTTTGTTTGATTTTCCGTGAACATTTTTGTCAACACATTTACATTCGTAGCCAACCCTGCAATTATTTGGTCCCTCTCTTGATTCTCCTTGATCAAGTTGGTCAAGGAAGGAGAACCATATGCAACCCCACCTGAGGTGTCCTCGGAATGCCACGCTTGATTGTGTTGTGCCATTTTGTCAAGGATTTGTGTCACCCTTGCGAATGATTTATCCATGAAGGATCCGTCAGCTGCATTTTTGGCTATAGCTTGGTTCATAGTATCCAAACCCATATAGAATTTTTACAATAGCATAGAATCCAGGAAACCATGGTTTGGAGACCTTACCAAATATAATTTGAAACGGTCCCGTGCCTAATGCAACTGTTCTCCCTGTGTTTGCTTGAAGAAGAAGATTTTATCCCGCAGCTCAGCCTTTTTACTTTGCGGGAACCACTTAGATAGGAATGCCCGGACAAGTTCGGGCCAAGAATGGATAGAGTTTGGTGGTAGATTCTGGAGCCATCTCCTTGCATCCCCAGCAAGAGAATACTTGAAGCATCTCAACCTCAAGGCATCATCAGAGACATGATTCTACTTGTGCATTGCACACACAACCCAAAAAGATTCTAAGGTGCTGTGTTGGATCATCATCAGTGGAATTTCGGAAGAACCCCTCAGCTTTGAGCATAAGGATTAAACCATGTTCCACTTTGAACGTTGCAACACCAACAGCTAGAGGTACAATAGCATTTGTATCCTCAATGTACTCTTCGATGTCTGCAAAAGGATTCTCGCCCAGATCTACCTCTACGTCATCATCGAAATCAGACATGTTTTCCTATCAACACCAAGCAAAACTAACAAAGTGTGATGGAATAGAATTAGACGTTAAGTAAAGCACACAATAATTAGTAATTTCAAAACCGTATTCCCCGACAACAGCATCAAAATTTGATACGCTCAAATTACACTTTTATAAATTATGTAAGGCGGTCGATGTCAAGTATAATAACCCAACAAGGTTGGGGTCGAATCCCACAGGGAATAGGTGTGAAAAGGTTACTAGAATAGTGTGTTGCCTGACTAAAGTCGTAATTCTATCCGGTTAATAGTAACAGGAGTGCGGATTAATAGTGACAAGAGTATGAATTTAGTTTTTTTTTGAAGTGATAACTAACTGGAATATTGAAAAAGTAATTAATAGGATTAAAGAAACCAAGGTTGTGTCCCCTTTAATGAAATGTAATGCTATCGGTGTTAATATGATATATTTCTAATGGTCGGTCCTTTTGATATGCAATTGATGTCTAAGCGACTACCCAATATTTCCCAATAGTTGGATAGTATTTCCTCTTTATAATTTTTCCAAATGTAAAAGAGTTGCAATTAATAACAATCAATATATGCCAAATAAAACCCACTTATCCCTAAGCGATCTTATTAAACAAGGTTTAAAGCCTTGAGTCTTTGATATTTACTTCTACCAAATTCTAACACACTTTCCCAAGCAAAGTAGAATTTAATGGCACTTGTTAATGTTTGCAACCACCAACAAGAAATGATGCACGAGAAATAAATAAATATCAACCAACCATTATATATATATTCAATTTTAAACACCCATTAACATAACACCCATTTAGAGTCCACAACCTTAGTATTTAAAGTTAGCCACTCATGCTACAATACAAAATCCAAAGAGTATTTAATGTCATAAAAGCTTACAAAGTATAGAATCTTCACCCAAAAGCTTCCAAAATTGAGGAATATTAATGTCTTGGAATGTAGTGTAAAGACTAGACAAGATAAGCCCACAAAGACATCATAAAACTATTTATAGTGGGCTCAAAATCGGGACAGAAAGCGGACAAAAATGCCCTTTCAGGTCTGATATGCGACCGCATTCGTGTCACAGAGCACGTATGCAGTCCGCATCTTGATCATCCTCACCACATAATGGAACCCTAGTTTAGAGGTCTTCATCGCATTCTAGTTGTGCGGATCGCATTGCAGAAATGCGATCGCATACTGTGTCGCATTTTCATCATTCAGTGACCTTCATGGCTGGTTTGCAGTTGACTCTGCGGATCGCATGTTGGTTCTATGGTCGCATAGTTGACCGCATTCTTGACTTGAAATTTAGCCCAAAACTCTGCTTGTGTCTGCGATTTGGCGTGCACTCTGCGGCTCGCATGTCTGATCTGCGATCGCATAGTGAGTCGCAAAGCAGCTTTCTTGGTACATTTTGCTCTTTTCTTGTCTTTTTTTCTTCCATTTCCATGTTCTTCGATCTTCAGTCTTTATGCACTGTAGAAACGACAAAACTACATATGCAACGGAGATAATTGCATTAAAATAAGCTAAAATCTAAGCAATTAGTATTAAAATGTGCCGAAATTCTCCAGCACATCAGGGACCCAAACTCGACCTCGATTGGTGTTGGCATCTTTGCGGAGAATGGTGTTTCAAGAACCAATGGTAAGGACATGTTCACCTCGGTGTTCTCAGAAGGCTGCATCTGGACCACAATCGAGTTAAGGGTGACTGTTGGGTTCATCGGCTCGTCTCCTTCTGCTATCAACCCGATCGACCCCTCGGGGCACCAATCATCTTCTACCTCAATCATGTGAACACCTCCACCCTTGTGGTCTGGCAGAGGGTTATTGCGGACATTTAGAGCATGCTCCTTTTCCAAGATGATCTTGTTGTCAATCAAAGCTTGGATCTTATCATTCAGAGAGTGACACTCATCAATAATATGCCCTTTCATGACGGAATGGTATGCGTAGGTTTTATTTGGGTTTACCCATTGGAAGGGTTTTTAGGGTTTATGGCAGGGATAAGGGCGACATAGCAAGCAGCTTTGAGTCTTTCATACAGCTGGTCGATAGGTTCGGCAATGGCGGTGTACTATTTGGGAGGTCTGCGGTCGAAGTTTAGTCGAGGTCTAGGGAAATTTTGGCGAGGGGGAGGTGATTGATAGTGGGGTTGTTGGGTGTTGTAGGCTTGGTATACGTGTGTCGGTTGGGATTATTTAGGTGAAGTAGGCTTATATGCAGGTGGCGGAGGTGATTGGAAAGTAAATGGTGAAGCTTGGTAAGAAGGCAAAGGTGCTTGGTAATTTGGGGTTGGTTGATATGTGAGAGGGGATATTGGGTAGGTTTGGTATTTTATTGGGTATTTGGTCCTCTGTACAACCATTACAATACATATGTCCCTTTTCTTGGACATAACTCTAGACTGTAAAGCCATACTGGTAGCCTGCAAGCCATGTTGTCAATTCTCCCTTTTTCTCGTAAAATCGGATTTATGACATTTGGGCGGATGACTCATTTCCTTTTGGGAATTGAGTTTGCAATTGAAGAATTGTCGCCTAATGATTAAGTGATTAGGATGCTAAGAACAAATTTGATTTAGAAAACCAGAGAATGGGTAAGGGCTTGAAATTATCTCGAGGGGAAGGTGTTAGGCACCCCTCAAGATCCACTAGTGTGGTTTCTGGCCATGCTATAATTGTGACTTTAAGTGCAAACAACAAGTGATCAAGCAACAATTGCAAATACGAGATAGTTTTCACATAACAGTCGCAATCAACTGAAGTAAAATAAGTTAAAGAAGCTGAAATTGGGGAAGGAAGCAGTTTTAAAAGTTCTAAAAATAACTAAGTAAAATGGAGGGGTTTCCACATAATTGATGCAAGTAATTGGAGTAAAAGAGGTTAAAGACGCTAAAATTGAATAGTTTTTCAAAATTTTGAAAAATAAACAAGTAAAGGGAAGGGGTCCTAGGTTTATAAATAATATGTATCAACCCACACAACACCCGGTAATCGTTTATACACGTGGTGTTAGCGTGTGTTCATCATATCCATATCTACCCGTTCCCACCCCATTAAGGCATTAAAATGTAAAATAGTATCGTTACTTATTGCATGCCATTACTCATCCCAATACTATCAGTCTAGGAGGCATTTGGGACTACTAGTACTAAAAGGGAAAGAGATTAGGGCTTTTCAGAGTTTGAAAGGATAAAATTCTAATGCGACAAACAAAACACATAAAGTAGTTAGGGGAAACACATAGCAGTTTAAAAGGCTCAAGCAGGCCTCCTCATATAAAGCAGCAATTTGTTTAGCATGACTTACATATACTGGTTTTAGTCTGAATTAAATTTAGCGTTAGGACATGTTGCTTCATCACATATTTCTTAGATGAGAATTCCGAATTAGGCCTTGTCCGGTTGTAGTTTATCAAGGGCTGACACAGTTAATCAATTACCTACTAGCTTGCCTAGGTAGAAGTATACTGATTTTTTAAAGAAGGATTACTGATTTTTAAAGAAGGGTTACTAATTTTTGAACGAACTAAATTCTGAAAATATTAAACATCATTACTACGGATTTTAGACTTATAGATGAAATAGACAAATCAGATTCAAACGACTGCTTCTATAGACTTGATTTTTAAGCGTTATTGATTTTAAAACGATTATCAAGTTTCAGGAATACTATAGGCATGGTATCTAGGATGTAACTTGTTATTATTTTAACATAGATACTGTTTGTCTAATGACAGCTGTATATGCAGAAGTGCATAAAAATTATAATCATGATTTCTATGCAGAAACTTATAGGCAATGTTTCTAATGCAGTAATGAAATAGCTTATAGACAGGATTTCTATATGTAATGCATAACTTATAGCAAGATTTCTACATGTAATGAATAACTTATCGACAAGATTTCTTCATGCCATGCATAACTTATAGGCAGGATTTCTAATGCAATAATGAAACAGCTTATAGGCAGGATTTCTACAAGTAATACACAACTTATAGACATGGTTTCTACATGTAACGCATAACTTATAGATAGGATTTCTATGTGAAATGCATAAGCGAAAGAGAAATCTATGATTGCAACGATAAATACCAAAAGCATGATGTCTACCCATATGCATGCATGAGTGACCCTCCCCTTTTTACTAGAACCCCATAATTTATTACAAGATATTACAGACCAAATTGAATCAGAAAAAGGTAAAATTACATCGGAAAATTAAGCTACAACCAAACAGCCTAATTCAGACTAAAGGTCTAACAATATGAGATAAACCCACTTCCAGGATGAGATTTCCAAAGCCTTTCTCCTATTAGGGATGTATCAAAGTTCCCAATAGCCTCAAGGGGACTCCGGGCAGTGCTAACACCCCAAATACATTGCAGAATTAGATTATAGTGCAGTGTTGAAGGGCCAACCCTCAAATGTGCAAGTTCAGAGGGAACTAAGGTCCCAAGGCAAGACTTGTGGGAGGGGGGCAAAACTTAGAGTCTAAGAGTAAGTGTAAGTGCACAGAGGGGAGTTAGGGAAAACCATGACATGGTGGTTGTCATGCCCAGCAATTAAAAGTACTGGCACACCCTTGACCAGCCTGTTAGCCAAAGTTGGGAGTTAGGATCCATTGAGGATCAGGTTCAGACCTGGGCAGCAATATGGATACTGCCATGCCATGAGCCTTAACTCAAACACACAGAAGGGACTGAGGGTATGGGGAATTCACAACAAACAACAGAGGTAAAGAGAAAGAACATACATAGTTAGCATTAATCACTGAACATGAGCAGTAGAGTAAACAAGATTACAAAAAATTATAAATAAACACATAGGGTTGAGGCAGGAAAGTTAAATTAGAACATACCGGTTTCAGGGAAAATAAACAAGTAAAACGATAGTCTTGAAAAGCTAAGTTGCAAGCAAACAGTTCCAAAAGATCTCAGAAAGAATAGAATCTGGTGAGAGTATTGAACTCAAAGCAGTATTGTAAGTGTGTAAGTAAGTTAAAATAATCGAACTAAAGGTTCGAGGTATTGAACTCGAAGTCGTCTCAAAAGTGCAGAAGGGTAGTCCTTTTTATAGTGCAGAAAACGAGTAAGAAAGTTAAGGGAATAATATTGAAATCAATCTCCCTTTAATTAAGGGATTCTAATTTCTAACGGTTGAAAGACAATTAAGGAAAGAGTTAACCATAAATATTTTCCAAGCAGTACAATGAAGGGTAAATACATAGGAGTTATTTAAGGAAAAATCCAATGGTACACGGTTTGTAAAAGAAAGGAAAGGGAATCAATCAAACAACCAGTAAAAATCAAAATTGCAAGCTTAACTCGAATGGACCATGTCAGGAATAGGTAAAGAGGATTCAATTAGGGAAAATCAGTAGCAATCAATCAAACCCCTGTAGAGGATTTGATAATCAATTAATAGTTGGTAAAACCTTTTGAAAGAAGAGTTCTCATATATAAATCACACAAATATGTGAATCAAGAAAAGACTATCAAGTTATTTAGAAGAGAGTTTAATCAAATAGAAGTTCAGAATCATAAGCAAAGAGAAACAAGTTCAATTTGCAGATTCATAGTGAGTTTGAGAGTCCAGGATCCCAAAGTGGAACCCTAACTCTAACACAAAAATCAAAATTGCCAAAGGAAACCCTAAATATTGGGGTTTCAAATCAAATCAGATAATAGAGATGAGAAGGAAAGCCACTTGATAGAGGCTCAGAAGTCTTTTCCAAAGACTTATGAGAAATAAATAGACATGATACAAAGAAAGAAAATAGATTCAAGTTCATGGAGATCATGTTTGAGAAAACTTGAAACTTAAACAAGTTTAGAAGAAAGAGGTAATATAAACTTAAACAAAAATAGTTGAAACCCATTTAGCAAGAACACGAACAGAGTCAAGTAAAGCAAACAAAAATTAAAAAAAAAAAGTCAATGGTAAACACATATAATAGAAGAGTAAGGAAAACATAACACGGATTAACCTGTGAGCACATGTATAGAATAAGAAAAGTAGAAGGATAGTACATGCGTAGTAAAGAAGACATACAAACATAATACATATAAACACACATAAAGAAAGAATCAGATAGCATCAGGAAGATCTTTTGAAAACTTTTTCAGAAACGGTTTTGAAAAGGAAATTTGGGGAAAACACTTTAGGAGCCCAGTAGAACACAAACATACCATAGATCTAAGAAAATAAAAAGAGAAGAACCTCGAACAGCTTAGGGTTTTGGAGAAACCCTAGAAGTGATAAAGGCTTGGAAGAAAAAGTGGGATCCCTGGTCAAAAAAGTCAGGAATTAGGCTTCTAATGCTTGAGTATGCCGGAGCATGGCCGGAGAGGCCATAGAATTACAGATCTGAGAAGATTTGAAAAGAGAACCCTCGAAGTAAAATCACAGTGAAATAAGGTAGGAGGAGGCTAGGGTTTCGAAGAGCTGTTGAGAGGATTTGAGAGAGTTTGGGATTCAAAGGCGGCAAGACAGGTGAGAATGAGGGATTAGGGTAGGTCATTGGGGGTTAAAAATGGTAAAGGGGATTTATGGCCATTGATCAAAATGATCAACGGCATGGATCAATAAATTGGAACTGGGCGGATTTTTTAATTGGGTCGGGGCCGGGTAAAAACAAAAATTTGGTTGGTTTAATTGGGGTAGAATTGTGTCAATTTAAGGGCTAAAATTGAAATGTAAAATGGCCGTAATTGAAATAAATGAGGCTAAATGTTAAATAGCCAGTTTTTCCCTTTTTATTTTATAAAAATAGTAAAAATAATTTTAAAAGTAAGTTAATAGTACTGAACTAATTAATAATATATAAATATTAATTTAAAAATACTAGAACCAATTTTATAATAAAAAATGCTATTAATCTTAAAGTAGGCTAAAATTGCAATTATATGCAATTTATGTTTAAAAATGCAAAATAAATTCACAAAAATATACAAAAATTATCTTTACTATATTTTAGTATAAATATGAGAATAAATTAAGTTATTCACAAAAACGATAATCCTGGGAATAATTACTGATTGTGTACTGTTAAAAATGGACAACAAATGGATTAAAAAAATCTTTAAAAATTCGGAAAAATACCAAAGCTCTTGGGAATGCTTATATATGCATATACATGTTATTTTAAAAGCATTTTGTATGTAAAAATATATATGGAAAAATTGGGTATCAACAGCTGCCCCTCTTTACCCAGGAAGGATGAAAGAGTTGTTGGGTAAAGATATGATGGCCAATTTTTACCGAACGGAAAGGTTTGAAGCGATTGACCAATCTATGATTCCTGAGCTTCCTACATATCCCTGGTCTTACAGGAATCTGGTCATATGTAGTTCGGGATCCATCGCCGGAATATGTCGATTTAGATTTTCGAAAAACGGACGCGATATTCAGGTTGACAAAGATGGTTGAAGTCTAGTAGGCTGCGGGAACTGGAGCGGGATCGCTTCTGCTACGACAACTGCTGCTAGCCATTTTACCTACAAATGAGCAATGTGAACATATATGTATTGCATAAATTTAAACGAGATGCAAGTTCACGTTGGACCATGAATGTTGTCTTTGGACGGTTAGGATGACGTCCTCAGACCATGACATCCTAGGCCATGAAGTGCATAATAAAGGATTCGCAGGCTATGAAATGATGTTCTCGGGCTATGAGAATGATACCTCTGAACTATGATGCCTTTGAATAATGATATATAGAAGATAAAATGGGGTCCTCAGGCCATGGCATGGCGTTCTTGGGCTATGAAAATGGTGCCTCCGAACAATGATGCCTTCAGACAATTTGGCGATCTTTCTGCCCATGAAATGGAAAAGGCGGCGATCTTTCAGCCCATGAAATGCAAAAGGTGGCGATATTTCAGCCAATGCGAAAATATAAATATAGAGTGTCGATCTTTCAGCCAGTGCAAGATGTAAAAGATGGCGATATTTCAGCCGATGCAAGATGTAAATAAGGTGGCGATATTTCTGCCATGCAAGATGTAAAAGGTGGCGATATTTCAGCCGATGCAAGATGTAAGTAAGGTGGCGATATTTTAGTTATGCAAGATGAAAACGGTGGCAATATTTAAGCCATGCAGATGTAAATAAAGTGGCAATATTTCAGCCAATACAAGAGGTAAATAAAGTGGCGATATTTCAGCCAAGCAGATGGAGGTAGAGCATAACCTCGGAAGGCTAAAAGGCAGCCTTATGTAATGCAGAAAAATGCAGATAGAGATAGAGCTTAGTCTCGGAAGGAAGAAAGGTAGTCTTATGCAGTGCAAAAAAATGCAGATGGAGACAGAGCATACTCTCGGAAGGCAGAAAGGTAGCCTTATGCAATGCAAAAAAATGCAGATGGAGACAGAGCTTAGTCTTGGAAAGTAGAAAGGTAGCCTTATGCAATGCAAAAATGCAGATGGAGGTAGATCTTAACCTCGAAAGGCAGAAAGGTAGCCTTAGGCAATGTAGAAAAATGCAGATGGAGACAGAGCTTAGTCTTAGAAGGCAGAAAGATAGCCTTATGCAATGCAGAAATGCAGATGGGGGTAAAGCTTAACTTTGTAAGGCAGAAAGGTAGTCTTATGCAATGCAAAAAAGTAAAAGGCGAACAGTAGTGAAATCTCTTAGCTGATGGCTTGATAGCTGATAGATGATTGTGATATTGTGGCTGCTAGGGATGTTGTGTACGGATAGCAAATGTGAATAGGTGATGGTTCTGAGGGTCGCATTCCCGAAATGCATGAGTGTATAAATTCCTTCGATGATTTGCAACTGGGGTGCCTATATCCAAAGAAATATCGTGAGTTTTGTAGAGGGGAAAGGTTAGTTCGTATT
Organism: Nicotiana glauca; assembly: GCA_026770625.1. Lineage (NCBI taxonomy): Eukaryota > Viridiplantae > Streptophyta > Magnoliopsida > Solanales > Solanaceae > Nicotiana > Nicotiana glauca. Next base: position 44,161 of record MU746564.1, read on the forward strand.
ACTCGTGGACTTCGCTTGTCCTGCTTGTCTCTGTTTTCCGCGATGTTGTGCATCCTTGGGGTAGCGTCACTAAATAAAGCAATTTGATAATAGATATGCATGATTTAGTAATGTAACATAAATACATAATTGAAAATAGTTTACTCTGGATGAGTCGGCGACTGTGACACGGTTCAAGACATTGCAACCTCTCTTGCTCCAGAATTTTGAGGGTCCTCCTCAAAATTCTGCCCCAGTTTACTGGGTGGATACTTCTGACGGCTGCTTGCGATGATCAGTTGAAGCTACTTCGGAATTTTGAGGGTCCTCCTCAAAATTCTGCCCCGGTTTGAAATTGTGGGGGAAATGAAAATTCTATTGAATTTTGACCGAACCCATAAGGTTGCCTACGTATCCCCTCTTAAATGAGAATTAGGTCAGACGCAGTTCAAACTACATCATAATCATAAATGGTTACACATAGTATCGCTTCACTGCGTCTGAATTAATGGGCTTCGGCGAAACTTCTCCGTCCATTTCTGCGAGAATGAGGTCTCCTCCTGTTAGAATCCGGTGAACCATGTGTGGACCCTATCAGTTGGGAGAGAACTTCCCTTCGGCCTCATCTTGATGTGGGAAATCTTCTTTAACACTAGCTCCCCCAGTGTGAATTGTCTTGGTCTGACTCTCTTGTTGAAGGCTCTGGTCATTCTGTTCTGATAAAGCTGACCGTGGCAAATTACATTCATTATTTTTCCATCTATAAGAGCTAACTGCTCGTAACGGCTTTTTACCCATTCTGCATCATTGAGTTCTTCTTCCGATATGATCCTCAAGGAAGGAATTTCTACCTCGGCAGGAATGAACGCCTATGTACCATAAACTAGCATATTGGGAGTTTCCCCGGTTGACGTGCGAACTGTGGTGCGGTATCCCAACAAAGAAAATGATAACTTTGCATGCCGCTGCTTATGCTTTTCTATCATTTTCCTTTGTATCTTCTTGATATTCTTATTGGCGGCTTCTACGGCTCCATTCATCTGAGGTCTGTAAGCTGTAGAATTTTTGTGTTTGATCTTGAAAGTTTCACATATGGCCTTCATCAAATCACTATTGATATTGGAACCATTATCAGTGATGATTGATTCTGGAATCTCGAATTGGCAAATGATATGGTCACGGACAAAGTATGCCACGTCTTTCTTGGTCACTACTTTGTAAGATGCTGCTTCAACCCGTTTGGTGAAATAGTCAATTGCTACTAGGATAAACCTGTGCCTGTTTGATGCGGCAAGTTCGATTGGTCCGATAACATCCATTCCCCAAGCGATGAACGGCCATGGTGAGCTTGTTGAATTAAGCTCTCTTGGATGCACTTTTATCATGTCTGCATGGATCTGACAGCGGTGGCAATTTTGGACATACTAGATGCAGTCTATATCCATAGTCATCCAGAAATAACCAGCTCGGAGTATCTTCTTGGCGAAGACAAAACAGTTCATATGTGGACCACAGGTCCCGGCAGGAATTTTCTCTAGTAGTTTAGATGCTTCCTTTGTATCAACACACCTTAGCAAACCCAAATCCAGAGTCCTCATACACAGGATTCCCGCGTTGTGGAAGAAATTGTTGGACAATCTTTGAAGTGTGCGTTTTTGAGTAGAATTCGCAAGTTCTGGATATTCTCCTTTGGCTAAAAATTCCTTGATGTCGTGAAACAAAGGCTTTCCATCTGCTTCTTCCTTGATATGAGCAAAGTAAGCTGGCTGATCATGAATGTTCACTGGAATAGGGTCTATGAAGTTCTTATCTGGATGCTAAATCATAGATGATAGGGTTGCCAGTGCGTCAGCAAACTCATTCTGGACTCTGGGAACATGCCGAAATTATGTCTTTATTAACCTCTTCCTCAACTCATGTACATGATGCATGAATGGGAGTATCTTGGAGTTGTTGGTTGTATATTCTTCTCAAACCTGATGTATAAGTAAGTCTGAATCTCCAATCACTAGCAACTCTTAGATGTTCATGTCAATGTCCATCTTGAGCCCTAAGATGCAGGATTCGTATTTGGCCATGTTGTTGGTGCACGGGAATATGAGTTTCGTAGACACCAGATAACGTTGACCAGTTTCTGATATCAGGATTGCTCCTATGCAAACTCCTTTGAAATTTGATGCTCTATCAAAAAACATTCTCCAATCGTCATAGGATTCTACAATGTCTTCTCCTACAAATGATATCTCCTCATCAGGAAAATATGTCTTTAAGAGCTCGTATTCTCCGTCCATAAGGTTATCTGCAAGGTGATCTGCTAATGTTTGCCCCTTTGATTGCTTTCTGAGTTACGTAGACAATGTCGAACTCACTCAACAGGATTCGCCAATTGGCTAGCTTGCCAGTAGGCATGGTCTTCTGAAAGATGTACTTCGATGGGTCCATTCTTGATATGAGATAAGTGGTGTAAGCATAGAAATAGTGCCTCAATTTCTGAGCTACCCAAGTCAGGGCACAATAGGTGTGTTCCAACAAAGATTACCGGGCCTCATACGGGGTGAACTTCTTTTTGAGATAATAGATGGCTTGCTCTTTTCTCCCTATTTCATCATGCTTCCTAGAACACAACCAAATGCTCCATCTAGTACCGCAAGGTAGAGTAACAGGGGTCAACCTGGCTCGGGCGGGACCAAAACTGGCGGTGTTGACAAGCACTCTTTGATTCTGTCAAAGGCCTTTTGGCAGTCATCTGTCCATTTGGTAGCGGTATCCTTCTTCAGTATTTTAAAGATTGGCTCACAGATGACAGTAGACTGTGTTATGAACCGGCTGATGTAGTTAAGTCTCACCAAGAAACTCATTACTTCTTTCTTGTTCTTTGGCGGTGACAATTCTTGAATAGCTTTGACCTTTTATGGATCCAATTCTATCCCTCGGTGACTCACAATGAACCCAAGCAATTTCCCAGCTGGAACCCCAAATGCACATTTTGCGGGATTCAATTTCAGGTTGTATTTTCTCATTCTATTAAAGAATTTCCTCAAATATTCCATGTGATCAGTGGCTTTCTTGGACTTGATGATGACGTCATCTACATATACTTCGATCTCCTTGTGTATCATATCATGGAAAATGGTAGTCATAACCCCGATGTAGGTGGCCCCTGCATTCTTTAACCCGAATTGCATAATCTTGTAGCAGTACATCCCCCATGGTGTAATGAAGGCCGTTTTCTTAACATCTTCTTCATCCATCCATATCTGGTGGTATCCATCAAAACAATCAATGAATGACTGCACCTCATGCTTGGCGCAGTTGCCAATCAAGATATGTATGTTTGGTAAGGGGAAGTCATCTTTGGAACTCGCCCGGTTAAGGTCTCAATAGTCGACACAGACTCTAACTTTCCTGTCCTTCTTTGGTACTAGCACAATATTGGCTAACCATGTCGGATACTCTACTACCCTTAGAACCTTAGCTTTGACCATCTTAGTGACTTCTTCCTTGATTTTCACACTCATATCTAGCTTGATCTTTCTGAGCTTCTGCTTCACTGGCGGACAGGCCTGATCAGTCGATAATTTGTGAGCCACAATGGATGTGCTTAGGCCAGTCATGTCGTCGTATGACCAAGCAAATATTTCTTCATACCCTCTTTGGAACTTTGTATATTCTCTCTTTTCTGATGGCGACAAATGGACGCTGATTCGAGTTTCTTTGACATTTTCTGGTATATCATCTTCTTCTGAGTCTATATCCATTTGTTGTATTGTCTCGTTGCATGTCACAGTCATTGGTTCATCAAAACATGTAATAGTAATAGTGTAAATAAAGTAAACAAGAGAAAGTAATAAGAGTAAGATTTAAAAGAAACTGAAATGCTTTAGATAGATTTCACAACTGTTTTGAACATTGGAACTCTTATTTTGGAAATGTGAAAAGAAAATAAACTAGTAAAAGAAAACAATGCATGATGCTTTGTTCAGCCTTGCTACCTCGAAGCTTTCAGGGCTCGAGTGGTTCTGATTGACCAATTGTTGAGGCGCTCTCCTCGGCTCACTGCTTTTATGGAAGGGCCTTCCGCCCCCTCCTCCTCGAAAATGATGCAACAGTCCATGTTATCATCTTCCAAAAATAAACTCCTCATCGCTACAAGCGCTTCCTCTTCTTCCGACCCATATATGACATCGGCTAGTTGAAAAGTCTTCTCCAACCGAGGTATCGGCTGCTCCAGTGGGTAATAAGGATCGCGCACCATTTATCCTTGTCTATGTCATTGACTCGCTCGATGTGATGGTAGGTTTCTCTGCCTATCTTTCTTCTTCCTCCAATTGCTTGGATGATCTGGCGACTGTATATGGGATTGCTACCATCGCCATGAATAATCACCTCTTGGTCATTCCATTCAAATTTCACTGCCTGATGTAGAGTCGATGCTATAGCCCCAGCTGCATGAATCCAAGGTTGTCCTAACAGCAAGTTGTAAGACGCTGGCACATCTATCACTTGAAAGTCAACATCGAACCAAGTAGGCCCCATTTGTAAACATAGGCTAATTTCCCCGATAGTGGACCTTTTGGGAGCCATCGAAGGCTTTGACATTGATGGCCCCGTCTTTGATCTCGTGTAGACCTTTCCCATATATTCTGAGTGTCACCAACGGGCAAATATTGAGGTTGGACCCTTCATAGATCAGGACCCTGGTGATGAATTAATCCTTGCATTGCACAGTGATATGTAACGCCTTGTTGTGGCTCTACCCTTCCAGTGGCAGCTCATCTTCATGGAAAGTGATTTTGTGACTCTCCAATACCTGCCCTACCATGTTCTCCATTTCTCCTCCAGTGATGTTTTTGGGTACATATGCCTCGCTCAGTACCTTCAATAAGGCATTCTTATGTGTGTCAGAACTCTGCAGTAGAGCAAGGATAGAAATTTGTGCCGGTGTTTTGTTCAACTGATCAATGATTGAATACTCTTTGGCTCTTATCTTCCTCCAGAGGTCATCGGGCCCTATTTCAGTGATGTTCGACCGACCAGAGGCTTGACTACTCAACTCAGCCAAATGCACTGGTGTATAAACCATGCCCGTTCTTGTCATACCATATGCTGCACTTGCTTCTCCGAATTTGGTTTTCCCTTTCCTCCTTGCTTCGGCTGTGTAATCCTATGGTGTGTATTTTGGGTGGAACGGTGTTACGGTTGTCATTTTTACTATAATGGGAACCCATGCTTTGGGAGGTAATATACCAAGCTCAACTGGTACCGGTTCCTTTGGGGACGTTGGCATCTTTTCGGGAATGGTGTTTCAAGATCTAGTGGTACGGACATGTTCACCTCGGCGTCCTCATAAGGCAGCATCTGGATCACAATCGGATTAAGAGTGATTGTCGGTTTCTTCGTCTCGTCTCCTTCTGCTATCAGCCTGATCAACCCCTCGGGGTCCCAATAATCTTCTACCTCAATCATGTGAATAACTCCACCCTTGTTGTCTGGCAGAGGGTTGTTACGGACATTTGGAGCAGGCTCCTTTTCCACGATGATCTGGTTGTCAATCAAAGCTTGGATGTTATCCTTCAGAGAACGGCACTCATAAATGGTATGCCTCTTTATGTCGGAATGGTATGCACAGGCTTTATTTGGGTTTACCCACTGGGAGGGGTTTTGGGGGTTTATGGCAGGGATAGGGGCGACATAAAAAGTAGCTTTGAGTCTTTCATACAGCTGGTCGATAGGTTCGGCAATGGCAGTGTACTATTTGGGAGGTCCGCGATCGAAGTTTAGTCGGGGTCTGGGGAAATTTTAGTGAGGGGGAGGTGATTGATAGTGGGCTTATTGGTTGTTGTAGGCTTGGTAGACGTGTGCAGGTTGGGATTATTTGGGTGAAGTAGGCTGATATGCGGGTGGTGGAGGCGATTGGTAAGTAGATGGTGGAGCTTGGTAAGAAGGCAAAGGGGCTTGGTAATTTGGGTTAGGCTGAAATGTGAGAGGGGATATTGGGTAGGTTTGGTATTTTATTGGGGATTTTGTTCTCTGTGCAACCATTACGGCGCTTACATCCCTTTTCTTGGACGTGCCACTAGACTGTAGAGCCTTGTTGGTATCCTGCAAAGCCTCAAGGTTTGTGACCATACAACTTTTAATACCCTCTTCAATCCTTTCCCCTAGCTTGATGATGTCGGAAAATTTTTGACCTTCAATTAGCATCAACATTTCATAGTACTGTGGGTCTTGAGCCCAGATGAAAAACTTGTTCATTTGTTCTTCTTCTAAAGCCAGCCTGACCTTAGCAGCTTCTAATCTCCAACGAGTAGCATACTCGCAGAATGTCCCTGTAGGTTTCTTCTTTAAGTTTTGGATGTGCAATACATCTGGTGCATTCTCCGTGTTGAATCTGAACCTGTCCATTAAATCGGACGCCATACTTACCCAATTTGTCCACTTCTTCGGGTCTTGGCTAATGTACCAAGACAGAGCATCTCCTTTAAGACTTCTCATAAAAAGCTTCATGCGAATCTTTTCATCCTTTCCTACTCCGACCAGCTTGTTGCAGTATGTCCTCAAATGAACTCTGGGATCCCCGGTGCCATCGAATATCTCGAACTTGGGAGGTTTGTATCCCTCAGGTAGTTCGACATCTAGTTTAATGAAAAGGTCTTTGTAATTCAGTCCCTCGATCCCCTTTCTTCCTTCAACACCCTGAACTCGGCTAGTCAGCTTCTTCAGTTCTCGGCCAGATTCCTGATAAGAGAGTCTTTTTCATCAGACTCAGGTGTGCTCGAGGCGAGTTGAATGGGATGTGGTATGGTTCTCACATAGATGGGGGTGTCGTGGTGAGTGTGGAGATGATTATTTGTGGAATTTAGTGGTTCAGGGGTGAGCAGTGGGGTGTTTTTTGAAGTGTGGCATATGTTGCAGTGATGATGGAGAGCGGGTTGGTTTGGTGGTTTCGAGATGTTTTGTAGAGGTGTGGGGTTTTTAGCGTTGGGAAATTTGACATCTGGGGTGGTGAGGGAAAATGACAAGCTTGCTAAGTTCCGAACTTAGTCCAGTTTTTCCTGAAATTTTAACAACTTTTGCTCGAACTGGGAGGCACTTTCCTTGGAAACCTGAATACCCTGAGTAACCTCTACCCGTCAACTGGGTTTTCCTTTCTGATGTTGCTCAAATCTTCCATTTTCCCCTTGTTCCGATTTCTGACGGGACTAGGAGAAAGAGTAGGTAGAGAGCCCTTGGATCTTGTGGACTATGATGATGATGCTAGAGTTCACGAACTAACCTTTTAGGGGGGGGGGAATAAAACAAAAGTAAAAACAAAAGGGTAACAAGTTAGTAGGGATTATAAGGAAAGATATTGCAATATTTAAACACGTAGTACAGGAAATATAAAGCGCGCCCTAATTTTGGGGACCTCGTTGTGCCCGAGGTAGGCCTAGCGACAAGTAAATTTGGAGAACTTAGAATGCTATATGCCTCATTTTACTGATAGAAAAATAAGACGAATCCCATAACGACACTAAAATAGCAAAAGATAAAATGTCACTAATGGTCATTGGCCTTATTACATTTAAATCAAAAAGGAAAGAATCCTATCTATTTGGTCCCCGAAGGACCTTCCCCAGACTCGATATCTTTAGCTCCATCGAATAGCTTCACCAGCTCATGTAGTCCCAGCAGCAAGTAAGCTCTAGCCAAGTGTCCTCCTTCGTTTCCCTCAGCATTCTGGCAGTTTTCAATCCACTGGATGAACTTCCTTTCTAGCTCCACTAAACCCCGCTCCAAATACCCCAGTCGTTTGTTGGTGCTGAAAGCTATGTCTTTCCATTCTTCAATCAGCTTTTGATGGTCTCCTTGAATTACCTGGTGCTCACTTTCGCATTCTCGAATCCTCTTACGCAATAGGTTTTACTTAATCTGTACTTCAGCCTTTTCGTCGATGATTCTGTGACCCCGAACAAACCCGGGTTGTCCTAACCCATTATGATCGTCTTCCAACCAGCTTGGATAGTATGGAGTATAACCAGCATGGTACCTGTCTGGTTCAATAGTATATCTTCCCATGGTAATTTTTCAGTGCCATATGTGTTTGGCTTGGCACTTGTAAGGGTAATAATCATCCTGAAAGTCGGACCTGAAGTGACTCATTTTGTCGAACCTTGGTATAACCTGCTTTCTTCCTGCCTGCCTCATGACTCGGAGAGGGACATAAGGATAAGTTTCTCTCAGACCAATGAGTATAAGAAATGGTGCATCTCGAGATCAGACAATGAACTCTTCAGTAGGGAACCATTCGAACAACCATCGTACATGGTTCTCTTTCAAATTTTCGAACAACTCTACCCACCCTTTAGCATCTTCTGGTTGAGCAAACATGTTAGGCATATAGTTCATTCGCCTTAGCTGATGGAAGGAAATATGATCATCCCAATCTCTGCACAGAATCTCCTATCTATATTCACCCTTTTGGAGATGCTCCATGAGCCAGAGTTGGAGCAGTAAGTTACAACCCTTGAAGTATTTGGCCCCTCGTTGACAGCTCTCCAAGGCTCGGTATATCTCCGCAATGATCATAGGTACTATGCTAAAAGGCTGCCCGCCAATTCCTTCCATTAATGTTTTGGTGACTATGGCTAGTCTGGTATGGATCCCAGCCTTCTTCATAGGAAATACTATCATCCCCAAAAAGCAGAACATAAAGACGAAGACCTTTATGTGGATATGCCCCAATGATGTGAGGGCGAATTCATCTGGGTAAGTGCGGTAGGACTTGCTATGGCCGTACCTCTCGTACAGATAGTCGAAAAGAATGTAAGAATTCTTCAAGTAGGTCAAGATTGGGTTCTTCTTCAGTCCCATCATTTTGAGAAAAACCCTACCCTTATGATTTTTTGGCATAAGCAAACCCAGAGTCTCCCATGGGATACCACCTAGCCCTCCTACTTCCTCTAGAAAAGGTGTCATTTCAAGGTCCCCGAAACGGAACTCGGGCCTGTCACCATCCCAAAACTGGGTTGCAGCCTCTACGATTTTGTTGTTGGGTTGGATTTCCAAAAAACAAGGCAAATTTCCCAAATATTTGCTGACGAGAGTCTGATCACTAGAGTGAAGGTCTTACCACCAGCTTAGCAACCTTGGGTGGATGTTGGTTACCATGCCAAATCTGGGGACTTTGTGCCTCAATTTCTGCAAAACAAAGTGTTAGGCCCTTACCCCCACCAAACTCGACTATTTAAATATCAATAATTTGCATAAGCAGCATTTAGTTCTCCAAATAAATGCACAGACGTGGTAATGCCCGTTTGGGTTCCAGGGAAACCCAATGGACTTTAGACAAGGCTATCTTAAAGAGTCATTATGCGGACAACATAACTGACTTGGCTAGGTTTGACTATGGTGCATGCACAATTGAACAGAGTAAGGTTTATATGGGGTGCTAGACCAGTACCCTTGAGCGAACAACTCAAGATGTAAAGGCACGGAACCGTCGACTACACCGTTGATCGACTGGTTTTACCGCAAATACGACTTTGCCAAATTTAGGGGGTGATAATATTAGAAGGGCGCAACCACTAAGCGTTGCTATGGTATTTTGTTTGGAACGAGTGGAATGTGATGTTGAATATGCAAGTACAAGAACTAAACAAGTTGTCATGTATTTGCATGTTCATATGGTAATAATTACAATAATTGCTCAGAATTACAATAGCACTAAAGGAAAGAAAGAAATAAAAAAAAAAAAGAAACAAAGAGCCAAGTGAGTTTCGTAGTAGAAATGAGATAGAGACATTAAATAAAGGCAATCAAGAAGTAGTAAAGTCACAAGTAACATGATGGTAAAAGCCTAAAGAAAGTCCCCAGCAAAGTCACCAGGTTGTCGATGCCCCCTTTTTCTCGCAAAATCGGGTTTATAACATTTGGGTGGATGACTCATTTCCTTTTGGGAATTGGGTTTGCAATTAAAAAGTCTCCACCTAATGATTACGTGCATTAGGACACTAAAAAGGAATTTGATTTAGAAAACTAGAGATTAGGTAAGGGCTTGAAATTATCTCGAGGGGAAGGTGTTAGGCAGCCCTCAAGATCCACTAGTATGGTTCCCGGCCATGCTATAATTGTGACTTTAAGTTCAAATGAAAAGTGAATAAGCAAGAATTGCAAATACGAGATTGTTTTCACATAACGGTGGCAAACAACTGAAGTAAAAGAAGTTAAAGAAGCTGAAATTTGGGAAGGAAGCAGTTTTAAAAGTTCTGAAAATAACTAAGTCAAAGGGAGGGGTTTCCACATAATTGATACAGGTAATTGGGGTAAAAGGGGTTAAAGAAGTTGAAATTGAATAGTATTTCAAAATTCTGAAAAATAAATAAGTAAAGGGAAGGGGTCCTAGATTTATAAATAATATGGATCAGCCCACTTAACACCCGGTAACTGTTTATACATGTGGTATTATCGCGTGGTCATTATATCCATATCTACCCTTTCCCACCCCGTTAAGGTATTAAAATGCAAAATAGTATCGTTACTTATTACATGCCATTACCCATCCCGATCCTATCAGTCCCGAAGGCATTTGGGACTACTAGTCCTAAAAGGGAAGGAGATTGGGGCTTTTCAGAGTTTAAAAGGATAAAATTCTAATGCGACAAACAAAACACATAAAGCAGTTAGGGGAAACATATAGCAGTTTAAAAGTCTAAAGTAGGCCTCCTCATTTAAAGCAGCAAATTGTTTAGCATGACTTACATATACTGGTTTTAGTCTGAATTAAATTTAGCATTTGGACAGGATTTTTCATCACATATTTCTCAGATGAGAAGTCCGAATTAGGCCTTGTCTGGTTGTAGTTAATCAAGGACTGACACAGTTAATCAATTACCTACTGGCTTGCCTAGGTGAAAGTATACTGATTTTTTAAGGTAGGATTACTGATTTTTAAAGAAGGGTTGCTGATTTTAGAACCAACTAAATTCTGCAGATATTAAACAACATTAATATTGATTTTAGACTTATAGATGAAATAGACAAATCAGATTCAAACGACTGCTCCTATAGGCATGATTCTAAGCGTTATTGATTTTAAAATGATTATCGAGATGCAATAATCTTATAGGCATGGTATCTAGGATGCAACTTGTTATTATTATAACCTAGAGATTGTTTGCCTAATGACAGCTGTATATGCAGAAGTGTAGAAAACTTATAATCATGATTTCTCTACAGAAACTTTTAGGCATAGTTTATAATACAGTAATGAAACAGCTTATAGACAGGATTTCTACATGTAATGCATAACTTATAGACAAGATTTCTACATGTAATGCATAAATTATAGACAGGATTTCTACATGTAATGCGTAACTTATAGGCATGAATTCTAATTTAATAATGAAACAACTTATAGGCAGGATTTTTACATTTATTGCACAACTTATAGACAAGATTTCTACATGTAATGCATAACTTATAGACAGGATTTCTATGTGAAATGCATAAGCGAAAGAGCAGGCTGTGATTGGAGCGATAAATACGTAAAGCGTGATGTCTACCCATATGCATGCATGAGTGACCCTCCCCTTTTAACTAGAACCCCATAAGTTATTACAAGATATTACAAACCAAAATGAATCATAAAAAAGTAAAATTACATCGGAAAATTAAGCTACAAACAAACAGCCTAGTTCAGACTCAAGGACTAACAATATGAGATAAACCAACTTCCAAGATCATATTTCCAAAGCCTTTCTCTTATTTTGGGATGTGTCAAATTTCCCAAGAGACTCAAGGGGACTCCGAGCATTACTTACACCCCAAATACATTGCAGAATTAGATTATAGTGTAGTGTGGAAAGGCCAGTCCTCAAATGTCCAAGTTCAGATGGAACTCAAGGTCCCAAGGCAAGGCTCATAGGAGGTAGCAGTTAGAGTCTAAGAGCAAGTATAAGTGCACAGAGGGGAATTAGGGAAAACCATGGCAGGGTGGTGGTCATGCCCATTAATTAAGAGTGTTGGCACACCCATGACCAGCCTGTTAGCCAAAGTTAGGAGTTAGGATCCATTGAGGATCATGTTCAGACCTGGGCAGCAATATGGGTACTGCTTGTCCATGAGCCTTAACTCAAACACACAGAAGAGAGTGAGGGTATGGGGAATTCACAACAAACAACAGATGTAAAGATAAAGAACATACATAGTTAACATTAATCACTAAACATGAGCAGCAAAGTAAACCGTCTTGCTAAATAATTTAAATAAACACATAGGGGTGAGGCAGGAAAGTTAAATTAGAATATACCGGTTTCAGGGAAAATAAACAAGCAAAATAGTAGTCTTGAAAAGCCAAGTTACAAGCAAATAGTTCGAAAAGATCTCAGAAAGAACAGAATGTTGTAAGAGTATTGAACTCAAAGCAGTATTGTAAATGTGCAAGTAAGTTGAAAGTATTGAACAAAACTTTTGAGGTATTGAACTCGATGCCCCCTTTTTCTCGCGAAATCGGGTTTATGACATTTGGGAGGATGACTCATTTCCTTTTGGTAATTGGGTTTGCAATTGAAGAGTCACCACCTGATGATTAAGTGCATTAGGACACTAAGAAGAAATTTGATTTAGAAAACCAGAGATTGGGTAAGGGCTTGAAATTATATCTAGGGGAAGGTGTTAGGTACCTCTAAAGATCCACTAGTGTGGTTCCTGGCCATGCTATAATTATGACTTTAAGTGCAAATGACAAGTGAACAAGCAGGAATTGCAAATACGATATACTTTTAACATAACGGTTGCAAGCAACTGAAGTAAAAGAAGTTAAAGAAGCTGGAATTTGGGAAGGAAGCAGGTTTTCAAACTTCTGGAAAATAAACAAGGGAAGGGGTCCTAGATTTATAAATAATATGGATCACCCCACACAACACCCGGTAACCGTTTATAAATGTGGTGTTATCACGTGGTCATCATATCCATATCTATCCTTTTCCACCCCGTTAAGGAATTAAAATGCAAAATAGTATCGTTACTTATTGCATGCCATTACCCATCCCGATCCTATCAGTCCCGGAGGAATTTGGGAATACTAGTCCTAAAAGGTAAGGAGATTGAGGCTTTTTAGAGTTTAAAAGGATAAAATTCTATTGCGACAAAGAAAAAAAATAAAGCAGTTTGGGGAAACATATTGCAGTTTAAAAGGCTCAAGCAAGCCTTCTCATTTAAAGTAGCATATTGTTTAGCATGACCTACATATACTGGTTTTAGCCTGAATTAAATTTAGTGTTAGGACAGGCTGCTTCATCACATATTTCTCAGATGAGAAGTCTGAATTAGGCCTTGTCTGGTTGTAGTTTATCAAGGACTGACACAGTTATTCAATTACCTACTGGATTGCCTACGTGGGAGTACACTGGTTTTTTAAAGAAGGATTATTGATTTATAAAGAAGGGTTACTGATTTTAGAACCAACTAAATTATGCAGATATTAAACAACATTACTAGTTATTTTAGACTTATAGATGAAATAAACGAATAAGATTCAAATGACGGCTCCTATAGGCATGATTTCTAAACGTTATTGATTTTAAAACGATTATTGAGATGCAGGAATCCTATAGGCATGGTATCTAGGATGCAACTTGTTATTAGTTTAACCTAGAGACTGTTTGCCTAATGACAACTGTATATGCAGATGTGGACAAAACATATAATCATGATTTCTATGCAGAAACTTATAGGCATGGTTTCTAATGCAATAATGAAATAACTTATAGGCAGGAATTCTACATGTAATGCACAACTTATAGACAGGATTTCTCCATGTAATGCATAAGTTATAGACAAGATTTCTATATGAAATGCATAAGCGAAAGAGCAGGCTATGATTATAGCGATAAATACCTGAAGCATGATGTCTTCTCATATGCATGCATGAGTGACCCTACCCTTTTTACTATAACCGCATAAGTTATTACAAGATATTACAGACAAAAATGAATCAGAAAAAAGTAAAATTGCATCGAAAAATTAAGCTACAACCAAACAGCCTAATTCAAACTCAAGGTCTAACAATATGAGATAAACCAACTTCCAGGATCAGATTTCCAAAGCCTTTTTCTTGTTTGGGATGTGTCAAAGTTCCCAAGAGCCTCAAGGGGACTCCGGGCAGTGCTTACACCCTAAATAAATTGCAGAATTCGATTATAGTGCAGTGTGGAAGGGCCAGCCCTCAAATGTCCAAGTTTATAGGGAACTCAAGGTCCCAAGGCAAGGCTCATAGGAGGGGGGCATCAGTTAGAGTCTAAGAGTAAGTGTAAGTGCATAGAGGTGAGTTAGGGACAACCATGGCAGGGTGGTGGTCATGCCCAGCAATTAAGAATGCTGGCACACCCCTGATCAGCCTGTTAGCCAAAGTTGGGAGTTATGATCCATTGAGGATCAAGTTTAGACCTGGGCAGTAATATGGATACTGCCAGGCCATGAGCCTTAACTCAAACACACAAGGGAGTGAGCGTATGGGGAATTCACAACAAATAGCAGATGTAAAGAGAAATAACATACATAGTTAACATTAATCACTAAACATGAGCAGTAGAGTAAATAGGATTGCAGAAAACTGTAAATAAACACATAGGGGTAAGGTAGGAAAGTTAAATTAGAACATATCAATTTCAGGGAAAACAAACTAGTAAAATAGTAGTCTTGAAAAGCCAAGTTACAAACAAACAATTCTAAAAGATCTCAGAAAGAATAGAATGCTATGAGAGTATTGAACTCAAAGCAGTATTGTAAGTGTGTAAGTAAGCTGAAAGTATTGAACTAAAGGTTCGAGGTATTGAACTCGAAGTCATCTCTAAAGTGCAGAAGGGTAGTCCCTTTTATAGTGCAGAAAGCGAGTAAGAAAGGTAAGGGAATAACATTGAAATCAATCTCCCTTTAATTAAGGGATTCTAATATCCAACGGGTAAAAGAAAATTCAGGAAAGTGTTAACCAAAAATATTTTCCAAGCAGTACAATGACGGGTAAATACATAGGAGTTATTTAAGGCAAAATCCAATGGCACACGATTTGCAAAAAAAGGGAATCAATCAAACAACCAGTAAAAATCACAATTACAAGCTTAAGTCGAATGGACCAAGTCAGGAATAGGTAAAGAGGATTCAATTAGGGAAAATTAGTAGCAATCAATCAAACCCCATTAGAGGATTTTAGAATCAATTAACTAGTTGGTAAAAACTTTTGAAATAAGAGTTCTCATAGATACAGCACACAAATATGTGAATCAAGAAAAGACTGTCAAGTTATTTAGAAGAGAGTTTAATAAAAGAGAAGTTCAGAATCATAAGCAAAGACATACATGTTCAATTTGCAGTCCAAGGTCCCAAAGCGGAACCCTAACTCGAACACAAAAATAAAAATTGCCAAAGGAAACCCTAAATACTAGGTTTTCAAATCTAATTAGACAATAGAGATGAGAAGGCAAGCCACTTGATAGAGGCTCAGAAGTCTTTTCCAAAGACTTATGAGAAACAAACAGGCATGATAAAAAGAAAGAAAAAAGATTCAAGGTCATGGAGATCATGTTTGAGAAAACTTGAAACTTAAACAAGTTCAGAAGAAAGAGGTAATAAAAACTTAAACAAAAATAGATGAAACCCATTTAGCAAGAACACAAACAGAGTCTAGTAAAGCAAAAAAAATCAAAGAACTCAACGGTAAACACATATAGTAGAAGGGTAAGGAAAATATAACACGGAATAATGTGTGAGCACATGTATAGAAAAAGAAAAGTAGAAGGATAGTACATGCTTAGTAAAGAGGCCATACGAGCATAACACAGACAAACACACATAAAGAAGAATCAGATAGAATCAGAAAGATCTTTTGAACACTTTTTTAGAAACGGTTTTGAAAAGGAAATTTGGGGAAAACACTTTAGGAGCCCAGTAGAACACAAACATACCATAGATCTAAGAAAATAAATAGGGAAGAACCTCGAACAGCTTAGGGTTTCAGAGAAACCATAGAAACGAGAAACGCTTGGAAGAAAAAGTCAGATCCTTGGTCGAAAAGGTCAGGAATCAGGCTTCTAATGCTTGAGTATGCCGGAGCATGGCCGGAGAGGCCATATAACTACAGATCTGAGAAGATCTAAAAAGAGAACCCTCGAAGTCATTCTTCAAAACCTCGAACACTCAAGGTCTAATGGTGCAGAGGGATGAGTACAGACCATCCATGGCCTGAAAGCCATGGATTCCACTGAAAACACGGTGAAATAAGGTAGGAGAAGGTTACGGTTTTGAAGAGCTGTTGAGAGGATTTGAGAGAGTTTGGGATTCAAAGGCGGAGGGCCAGGTGAGAATGAGGGATTTGGGTAGGTCATTGGGAGTTAAAATGGTAAGGGGAATTTATGGTCGTTGATCAAAATGATCAATGGCATGGATCAAAAAATAGGGACTGGGCGGATTTTTTAATTGGGTCGGGGCCGGGTAAAAAAAGAAACTGGGCAACTCTGCTGGGGATTGGGCTTCTTTAATTGTGGTAGAATGGGGTCAATTTAAGGGCTAAAATTGAAATGTAAAATGGGCTGTAATTGAAATAAACGAGGCTAAATGTTAAATAGCCAGTTTTTCCCTTTTTATTTTATAAAAATAGTAAGAATAATTTTAAAAGTACGTTAAAAGTACTAAACTAATTAATAATATATAACCATTAATTTAAAAATACTGGGACCAATTTTATAATAAAAAATGCTTAAAAAAATAAACCAAAGTTACATTACTTGCTCTAATAAAGTTGTAGAAGCACACTGAATGAAAATGATGTAAAATAACCTAAAACAATACAATGAAAATCACTTAGTTTATTACAATGTAGAAACAAGTCTGATGGCAGCAACGCCAGCCACTGGGCACTGGCGAGAGGCATCGGTGGGGCGAAAGAGGCACATGCGCGCTTGTCACTTGGCGCAACCAAGACCATAGGGCCGACCATGGCGCTAGGCATTGTGAGGCTTGCTAGGCCACCATAGTGTGTGACCAAGTGGTCATGGGGCATTTCTAGAAAGCAGGCCATGACACTCTCCCCCACCTGAGTTGGCACCATCCTCGAAGCCTTATCAGGATGATGATGATGATGATTGTTCTGGTGGTCGATGGTAGGGAGGTCTACGCCCCTCTGTTCTGTGAGCTTGCTATCTGGGAGCTCTGCGCCCCTCTGCTCTTTGAGCTTGCTTTGGTAGCGAAGCAATGATTTTATGCGGCTGACATGGAAGACTACATGGATCTTCCACTAGGATGGAGTTTTCAACCGGTATGTGGACTTCCCAATGCGTTTTTCAATGGACAGGGGCCCGATGTATTTTTGTTGCAGGCGAGGGTTATAGGTACTCTCTGCGAACAAGTATCGCTTTGGGATGTATAAATTACTTTGTCCCCTGTCTGATGATGGGCAAAGCACAGATTATGTTCGGTGAACTTTTTTTCCCGCTCTTAGGCTCTGACAAGATAGCTCCGCACTATCTCTATGTTGCGCTCCCATTCGCTCGAGAAGCTGGCAGCTCGAGGCAATTTTGGCATGGTTCATGCATTCCCTATTTTCGGAGAAGGGGCTGCTGTCCGTTAACAATTTCAAAAGGGCTTTTGTGTATATGAAGGCCCTTTTGAGAATTGAAACACAGTTGAGCAGCATCCAAGAGCTTCACCTAATACTTCGGTGATCCTGTTGCAAAGTTGCGGAGATATTCCTCCAGCATGTCATTGAACCAGTTTGTCTGGCCATCCGATGGGGGATGGATGTCTGAGTTGTGACTCAATGTCGACCCAAAGCACCTGAAGAAATTGGTCCAAAAGTTGCTAGTGAAGCATGAGTCGTGCCCACTAACAATGTGTTTGCATGCCCCATTGTTTGATGATGTGCGAGAAGAAGAGTCCAGTTGTATCTTCTGCTAAGATTTTCTGCGGGGCTGCTATGAGGGTTGCATAGTTTGAAAACTAATATATGATAACCATGATGGATGCGAGATTCCCGACTTGGGGAAATCCTATGATGAATCTGAGGGAAACACTTTCCCATGGTCTCTGCGGGACATGTAATGGCTGCATGGGTCCTGTCTGTGATGAGTGATCAGACTTGTCCTTGTGGCATGGCTGAAAAGTCTTCACATGCTGAGGAGCGTCATCCCCCTTTTGTGGTTGATGACATGATGGTTGTTTGTTGTTGCGAAGGGTATCCGGAACAGGGGGTTACTATTTATTGACTACCTTCTCCAACTGCAGGGCCGAGATGTTTCCATTGACCTTCTTTATAGGAAAGCATGGTATGGTGCAGGGCTTGGCCCCTTTATCTCCCATCATTAGAAGCATGTTGGCATATGGTATCGGTATGGTGTTGGTTTGCCTCATGAACTCCAAATCCACCATCATGTCGAAGTCATCTATGATTGTGATGCGCAGGTCGATGCTTCCTTTATATGGGCCAAGTTTCACCGGCACATTTGTGGTCGTTCTACCCAACGTCTGGGGTGGCGAGTTGATGGCCTTGATGTGACCTTTACTTTTCTTGACAACTAGACCAAGGCGCTCTACCTGAGTTGAATCCAAGTAGTTATGGGTAGCACCCGTGTCTATCAGTGCGTGAATGGGCTGGCCATTCACTTTCAATTTGACAAACATGAGGGTCCTTGCTTGATTAGGAGGTACTTCGTCCATCTTTTATTTCCCCTTCTTTGTGATTGGGCCTGAGATTTTCTTAGGAGGACATATACCGGTCCCCGCTAAGACATGTGGGATAGAGCCAACAAGTGCATTAAAAGCGCCGACCTGGTCTGATTCTGATGTGTCTGATGCATCTGACTCATCCTCGATAGCTTGATGAGCATTGATCTTTATGTTTGGGAATTCATTTTTCCAATGTGCCTCGCCGCAATGACGGTATTATGAGGGAGTCTTTCTCTCCTAGTTGTTGTTGATAGATGCAGCACAGTTGCTGTTGTAGGGAGGAGTCTTAGCTTTGGATGCACTCCGATCTCCCCTACTTTTGCTTGGGCCACCATTGCTGGGATGGTTCCCACTGAATCCCCCTCGGACAAGTGGTTGGGGCCTGTCATTCTGAGTTCCAAGTCATTCAGTAGCTTGAATGGCCTTGGGCAGGGTGTCTACACGTTGTCTCTGTAGTTCCATATGGACCCTTCTATGAATGCAAAGAGTTTCTCTTTGTCCCCTATGTCGCGTATGTTTAGAATGAGTGTAGAGAATTCGTGCACGTACTCCCTCACTGATCTGGTGTGGCGGAGCTCCCGTAGCTTTCTCCTTACATTGTATTTCAGATTTTTAGGGAAAAACTGCAGGCATATGGCTACCTTAAATTCATCCTATGTCTGGAAGTATCTTCACCTGCCTTGATGGCTTCATATTTGACCTACCACCAAAAGTTTGTCATCGCCCTGAAGATACATGGAAGTAGTTGCTACCTTTTTGGATTCTTCTAAATGGTCCAGGACATCGAAGTATTGTTCGATGTCGAAGATGAAGTTTTCCACTTCTTTAGCATCCCAGGATCCGTCATATGGTTTTGGCTCTGATATCTTAAGTTTGTGTGGAATGGGGTGATATTTGTAGCACCCCTGATGTGGTTGTCGCCTCCTCGAGGTAGGCTCTATTGAGCAGCATTGACAACATTGAGTTGGCATGTCAAGTCGTCTATTGTTTGCTACATGGAAGCTAGTCTGTCTGCCTCTTGTTCCCGATGGGCTAAATTGTCAGCACGATCCTGTTGGAGGTCCTCAAATATGCCATAATTATTGGCAGTTTCAATAGCTACCATTTGTCGGTCCTCCTCAGAGTCACAACTAATGTTTGCAATGTCATTTTCGTCCTGCCGCATTCGGCAGTCCAGGTCGTCCAACCTTTGCACTAGGTTGGTACTTAGATTAGGCACCGTATCCATGATAGGCTGTAATCGGTCAAAAGTCTCTTCTAGGGATGCTAGACGCTCCCCATGATTCACCATGGTCAGAAATGGTGATGATGGCAAATGTGTTCCCCCGTCCGATGTCGAACCTAGGCTCTGGTACCAACTATTATGCAATGCCTTCCTGATGTTCTTTGGAAGGGCAACGTAAGGCTAGGCAACTGATGTCAGTGCGTTTATCATCCGCCAATGAGGTCCCCTCCACACGCTAGACTAGATTGTCAGTGTCGTGTGGGAAAACCAATGTCACGAGCAATTGCGGAAACGAGAGTGAATTGGGTTTTGAATCATGATGATGGTTATATTGATAAATGAAAGCTGCTTACAAAAGATTCGGTATCGAGGGGGAGAGACACCAGTACAGAGAAATGATTGCTGAAAATGTTTGATTGCTTAGTCCCCCCTAATAATGCTTAAAAAAATAAACAAAAGTTACACGACTTGCCCTAATATAGTTGTAGAAGCACACTGAATGAAAATGATTTAAACTAGCCTAAAACAATACAATGAAAAGGACTTAGTTTATTACAATGTATAAACAAGTCTGATGGCAGCAACTTTATCTTGCGGGTTAGGGACTGCGCACGCGGTGCTGGGGCTTGCGAGACACTTGTTGTGTTCACCTGAGGCTGGGCGCTAGCGCTTGGCATCAGGGTGTGGGCGCGAGGCACTTCTGGAATGGGCCTGCAGCTAAGCGCTGGCAAGGCATCAGGATGTGCGCGTGCGACATTGTCAGGGCGCGCAACGCTGTTGTCATTGGCCATAGAGGCATATGCGCGCTTGTCACTTGGCGTAGCCAAGGCCACGGGGCCGACCAAGGCGCTAGGCATTTTGAGGCCTGTTAGGCCGCCATGGGGCGCGGCCAAGGGGTCATCGGGCATGTCTGGAAATTAGCCTATAATATATACATATACATGTTATTTTGAAAGCATTTTGCATGTAAAAATACATAGGGAAATATTGGGTATCAACAGCTGCCCCGCTTTACCCGGGAAGGATGAAAGAGTTATCGGGTAAAGATATGATGGCCAATTTTGACCGAACGGAATAGTTTGAAGTGATTGACCGAGCTTTAGTTCCTGAGCTGCCTACATATCCCTGGTCTTATAGGAATCAGGTCATATGTAGTTCGGGATCCATCGGCGGAATATGTCGATGGAGATTTTCGAAAAATAGATGCGATATTCAGGTTGAGAAAGATGGTTGAAGTCTAGTAGGTTGTGGGAACTGGAGCGGGATTGCTCTTTTTGAGACGGCCATTACTAGCCAGTTTACCTACAAATGAGCAATGCGAACAAATATATATTGCATAAATTTAAACATGATGCAAGTTCCCGTTGGACCATGAATGCTGTCATTGGATGGTTAGGGTGACGCCCTCAGACCATGACGTCGTAGGCCATGAAGTGCATAATAAAGGATTTGCAGGCTATGATATAATGTTCTCGGGCTATGAGAATGATGCCTCCGAACTATGATGCCTTTGAATAATGATATGCAGGAGATAACATGGGGTCCTCAGTCCATGGCATGGCGTTCTCGGGCTATGAAAATGGTGCCTCCGAACAATTATGCCTTTGGACAATTTGGCGATCTTTCAGCCCATGAAATGCGAAAGGTGGCGATCTTTCAACCCATGAAATGCAAAAGGTGGATATCTTTCAGCTGATGCAGAAATGTAAACAAAGAGTGGCGATCTTTCAGCCAGCGCAAGATGTAAAAGGTGGTGATATTTTAGCCAATGCAAGATGTAAATAAAGTGGCGATATTTCAGCCATGCAAGATGTAAATAGTGACAATATTTCAGCCATGCAGATAGAGGTAGAGCTTAACCTCGGAAGGCAGAAAGGTAGTCTTATGCAATGTAGAAAAATGCAGATAGAGATAGAGCTTAGTCTCGGAAGGCAGAAAGGTAAGCTTATGCAGTGCAGAAAAATGTAGATAGAGACAGAGCTTAGTCTCGAAGGCAGAAAGGTAGCCTTATGCAGTGCAGAAAAATGCAGATGGAGACAGAGCTTTGTCTTGGAAGGCATAAAGGTAGCCTTATGCAATGTCGAAAAATGCAGATGGAGACAGAACTTAGTCTCGAAGGTAGAAAGGTAGACTTATGCAGTGCAGAAAAATGCAGATGGAGACAGAGCTTAGTCTCGGAAGGTAGAAAGGTAGCCTTATGCAATGCAGAAAAATGCAGATGGAGATAGAGCTTAGTCTCGGAAGGCAGAAAGGTAGCCTTATGCAATGCAGTAGTGAAATATCTTAGCTGATGGCTTGATAGCTGATAGCTGATTGCGATATTGTAGCTGCTGGGGATGTTGTGTACGGATAGTAGATGTGAATAGGTGATGGTTCTGAGGGTTGCATTCCTGAAAACTATGAGTGTACAAATCCATTCGATGATTTGCAACTTGGGTGAATGCATCCAACGAAAAATCGTGAGTTTTGTAGAGGGGAAAGGTTAGTTCGTATTACTCGTGGACTTCGCTTGTCCTGCTTGTCTCTGTTTTCATCGATGTTCTGCATCCTTGGGGTAGCGTCACTAAATAAAGCAATTTGATAATAGATATGCATGATTTAGTAATGTAACATAAATACATAATTGAAAATAGTTTTCTCTGGATGAACCGGCGACTGTGACACGGTTCAAGATATTGCAACCTCTCTTGCTCCAGAATTTTGAGGGTCCTCCTCAAAATTCTGCCCCAGTTTACTGGGTGGATACTTCTGACGGCTGCTTGCGATGATCAGTTGAAGCTACTTCGGAAATTCTGCCCCGGTTTGAAATTGTAGGGGAAATGAAAATTCTATTGAATTTTGACCGAACCCATAAGGTTGCCTACGTATCCCCTCTTAAATGTGAATTAGGTCAGACGCAGTTCAAACTACATCATAATCATAAATGGTTACACATAGTATCGCTTCACTGCGTCTGAATTAATGGGCTTCGGCCAAACTTCTCTGTCCATTTCTGCGAGAATGAGGTCTCCTCCTGTTAGAATCCGGTGAACCATGTGTGGACCCTATCAGTTGGGAGAGAACTTCCCTTCGGCCTCATCTTGATGTAGGAAATCTTCTTTAGCACTAGCTCCCCCAGTGTGAATTGTCTTGGTCTGACTCTCTTGTTGAAGGCTCTGGTAATTCTGTTTTGATAAAGCTGACCATGGAAAACTGCATTCATTCTTTTTCCATCTATAAGAGCCAACTGCTCGTGACGGCAATTTACCCATTCTACATCATCGAGTTTTGCTTCATGTATGATCCTCAAGGAAGGAATTTCTACCTCGGCGGGAATGGCTGCCTCTGTACCATAAACCAGCATATAGGGAGTTGCCCCGGTTGATATGTGCGAGCTGTGGTGCGGTATCCCAACAAAGAAAATGATGACTTCTCATGCCACTACTTATGCTTTGCTATCATTTTCATTAGTATCTTCTTGATATTATTATTGGCGGCTTCTACGGCTCCATTCATCTGAGATATGTAAGTTGTAGAATTCTTGTGTTTCATCTTGAAAGTTTTACACATGGCTTTCATCAGATCATTGTTGAGATTAGAACCATTATCAGTGATGATTGATTCTGGAATCCTGAATCAGCAAACGATATGTTCACGAACAAAGTCTGCCACGACTTTCTTGGTCACATCTCTGTAAGATGCTGCTTCAACCCATTTGGTGAAACAGTCAGTTGCTACTAGGATAAACATGTGCCCGTTTGATGCGGCAGGTTCGATTGGTCCGATAACATCCATTCCCCAAGTGGCGAATGGCCATGGTGAGCTTCTTGCATTAAGCTCGCTTGGAGGCACTTTTATGATGTCTATATTGATCTGACAGCGTTGGCACTTTCGGACATACTGGATGTAGTCCGTTTCCATAGTTATCCAAAAATAACCAGCTTGGAGTATCTTCTTGGCTAAGACAAAACCGTTTATATATGGAACACAGGTCCCGGCATGAATTTCCTCTAGCAGTTTAGATGCTTCCTTCGCATCAACACACCTTAGCAAACCCAAATTCGGAGTCCTCCTATACAGGATTCCCCCGCTATGGAAGAAATTGTTGGACAATCTTCAAAGTGTGTGTTTCTGAGTAGCATTTGCAAGTACTGAATATTCTCCTTTGGCTATAAATTCCTTGATGTCGTGAAACCAAGGCTTTCCATCTGCTTCTTCCTCGACATGAGCACAGTAAGTTGGCTGATCATGAATCTTCACTGGAATATGAACTACGAAGTTCTTATCTAGATGCAGAATAATAGATGATAGGGTCGCCAGTGCATCGACAAACTTATTCTGGACTCTAGGAACATGCCAAACTTCTGTCTTTGTGAACCTCTTCCTCAACTCCTGTACATGATGCGGGTATGGGAGTATCTTGGAGTTATTGGTTGCCCATTCTTCTCGGAACTGATATATAAGTAAGTCTGAATCTCCAATCACTAGAAACTCTTGGATGTTCATATCAATAGCCATCTTGAGCCCTATGATGTAGGCTTCATACTCGGCCATGTTGTTGGCGCATGGAAATATAAGTTTCATAGACACCGGATAATGCTGGCCAGTTTCTGATATTAGGACTGCCCCTATGCCAACCCCTTTGAAATTCGATGCTCCATCTAAAAACATTCTCCAACCGTCAAAGGATTCTGCAATGTCTTCTCCAACAAATGATACCTCCTCATCAGGAAAATACATCTTTAAGGGCTCGTATTCTCCATCCACAAGGTTCTCTGCAAGGTAATCTACTAATGTCTGCCCTTTGATTGCTTTCTGAGTTACGTAGACAATGTCAAACTCACTCAGCAGGATTTGCCACTTGGCTAGCTTGCCAGTGGGCATGGGCTTCTGAAAGATGTACTTTAATGGGTCCATTCTTGATAACAGATACGTGGTGTAAGCACAGAAATAGTGCCTCAATTTTTGAGCTACCCAAGTCAGGGCACAACAGATGCGTTCCAATAGAGAATACCGGGCCTCATACGGGGTGATGTTCTTTTCTCCCCGTTTCATCATGCTGTCCTAGAATAGATGGCCTACTCTTTTCTCCCCGTTTCATCATGTTGTCCCAGAACACAACCAAATGCTCCATCTAGTACCGCAAGGTAGAGTAACAGGGGTCTACCTAGCTCCGACGGGACCAAAACTGGCGATGTTAACAAGTACTTTTGATTCTGTCGAAGGCCTTTTGGCAGTCATCATTCCATTTGGTAGTAGCATCCTTTTTTAGTATCTTAAAGATTGGCTCACAGATGACTGTAGACTGTGCTATGAACCGGCTGATATAGTTAAGTCTCCCCAAGAAACTCATTACTTTTTTCTTGTTCTTTGGCGGTGGCTATTCTTGAATAGTTTTGACCTTTGATGGATCCAATTCTATCCCTTGGCGACTCACAATGAACCCAATCAATTTCCCAGCTTGAACCCCGAATGCACATTTTGCGGGATTCAATTTAAGGTTGTATCTTCTCAGTCTATTGAAGAATTTCCTCAAATCTTCCATGTGATCAGTGGCTTTCTTGGACTTGATGATGACATCATCTACGTATACTTCGATCTCCTTTTATATCATATCATGGAAAATGGTACACATGGCCCTCATGTAGGTTGCCCCTGCATTCTTTAACCCGAATGGCATCATCTTGTAGAAGTACATCCCCATGGTGTAATTAAGGCCATTTTCTCAGCATCTTCTTCATCCATCCATATCTTGTGGTATCCAGCAAAACAATCAACAAATGACTGCAGCTCATGCTTAGCGCAGTTGTCAATCAAGATGTATATGTTTGGCAAGGGGAAGTCGTGTTTGGGACGGGCCCAGTTGAGGTCCCGGTAGTCGGCACAGACTCTAACTTTCCTGTCCTTCTTTGGTACTAGCACAATATTGGGTAACCATTTCAGATACTCTACTACCCTGAGAACCCTAGCTTTGACCTTCTTAGTGACTGCTTCCTTGATTTTAAAACTCATATCTGGCTTGAACTTTCGGAGCTTCTGCTTCACTAGTGGACAAGCCGGATCAGTTGTTAATTTATGAGCCACAATGGATGTGCTTAGACCAGGCATGTCGTCATATGACCAAGCAAATATGTCTTCATACTCTCTTAGGAACTTTGTATATTCTTTCTTTCTAACAGCGACAAATGGATGCTGATTCGTGTTTCCTTGATATTTTTTGCATCTCCCAGGTTGACAATCTCAGTATCGTCCAAGTTAAACTTAGGCCTATTTTCGAAATTCTCAACTTCCTTAACAATCTCTTCCGGTATATCATCTTCCTCTGAATGTATGTCCGTTTGTTGCATTGTCTCGTTGCATGTCACAGTCATTGGTTCATCAAGATAAGTAATGGTAATACTGTTTGAGTAGAGTAATGAAAAATAATAAGCGTAAGATTTCTAATAAACTAAAATACTTTTAATAGATTCCATAAATGTTTTGAACAACGGAGCTATTTTTTGCAAAAAAATAAAAATGCGAAAGGAGAATAAACTAGTAAAACAAAATAGTGCGTGATGCTTTGTTCAGCCTTGCTACCCCGAAGTGTTTCAGGCTTTGGTAGTTCTGATGGAACAATTGTTGAGGTGCTCTCCTCGGCTCACGGCTTGTATGGAAGGGCCTTCCTTCCCCTTCTCCTCGAATATGATGCAACATTCCATGTTATCATCTTCAAAAAAAAACTCCTCATTGCTGTCAGCGCTTCCTCTTCTTCTGACCCATATATAACATCGGCTGGTTGAAAAGTCTGCTCCAAGCGAGGTATCGGCTGTTCCAGCGGGTAATAAGGACTGCGCCAAGTTGGATACCAGTGTTTGAATTCCTCCCAGGTGTACTCATATCCCAAACAAAAAGTGGTATCGTGTTTCTTCAGATTAATCGGCTTAGCGATCCCTTGGAGATTCTTGCCTCCTTTGCCTGGTTCATACCCGCACCAGTTCAGTATGCTTTCGATTTTATTGTTCCACCATTTATCCTTGCCTATGGCGTTGACTCGCTTGATGTGATGGTAGGTTTCTCTGCCTATCTTTCTTCTTCCTCCGATTGCTGGGATGGTCTGGCGACTGTATATGGGATTGCTACCGTTGTCATGAATAATCACAACTTGGTGATTCTATTCAAATTTCACTACCTGATGTAGGGGTCGACGGTACAGCCCCAGCGGCATGAATCCAAGGTCATCCCAACAGCAAGTTGTAAGACACTGGCACGTCTATCACTTGAAAGTCAACATCGAACCAAGTAGGTCCCGTTTGTAAACACACGCTAATTTCCATGATAGTGGACCTTTGGGAGCCATCGAAGGATTTGACGTTGATGGCCCCGTCTTTGATCTAGTGCAGACCTTTCCCCAATGTTTTGATTGTCACTAACAGGCAAATATTGAGGCTGGACCCTCCATCGATCAGGACCCTAGTGATGAAATAATCCTCGCATTGCACAGTGAAATGCAATGCCTTATTGTGGCTCAGCCCTTCCGGTGGTAGCTCATCTTCATGGAAAGTGATTTGATGACTCTCCAATACCTACCCTACCATGTTTTCCATTTCTCCTCTAGTGATATTGTTGGGTACATATGCCTCACTCAGCACCTTCAATAAGGCATTCTTATGTGTGTCAGAGCTTTGTATCAGAGCCAAGATAGAGATCTATGCTGGTGTTTTGCTCAACTAATAAATTACTGAATATTTTTTGGCTTGTTTCTTCCTCCAGAGGTCGTCAGGCCTAGTTTTAGTGATGGTCGACCGACTAGAGGCTTGCCTACTCGACTCAGCTAAATGCTCCGGGGTATAAACCATGCAGGTTCTCGTCATACCCTGCGTGTGCTTCTCCGGATTTGTTTTTCCCTTTCCTCCTTGCTTCGGCTGTGTAATCCCATGGTATGGCTTTTGGGTGGAATGGTATTACAGCTGCCATTGCTACCAGAATGGGCACCCTTACTTTGGGAGGTAATACAGCAACCTCAAATGGTACCGACGCCTTTGGGGACCCAAACTTGACCTCGATTGGTGTTGGCATCTTTGTGGAGGATGGTGTTTCAAGATCTAGTGGTACGGACATATTCACCTCGGTATCCTTAAAAGGCTGCATCTGGACCACAATCGAGTAATAGTGACTATCGGTTTCTTCGGCTCGTCACCTTTTGCTATTAGCTCGATCGACCCCTCGGGGTCCCAATCATCTTCTACCTTAATCATGTGAACACCACCACCCTTGTGATCTGTCATAGGGTTGTTACGGACATTCGGAGCAGGCTCATTTGCCATGATGATCTTGTTGTCAATCAAAGCTTGGATCTTATCCTTCCGAGAGCGGCACGCATCAATGGTATGCCCATTCATGTCGGAATGGTATGCATAGGTTTTATTTGGGTTTAACACTGGAAATGGTTTTTGGGGTTTACGGTAGGGATAGGGGAGACATAACGATTAGATTTGAGTCTTTCATACAGCTGGTCAACAGGTTCGGCAATGGTGGTGTACTGTTTGGGTGGTCTGCGATCGAAGTTTGATCGAGGTCTAAGGAAATTTTGTCAAGGGGGAGGTGATTGATAGTGGGCTTGTTGGGTGTTGTAGGCTTGGTAAACGTGTGCGGGTTGGGAGTATTTGGGTGAAGTCGGCTGATATGCGAGTGGTAGAGGCTGATGGTAATTAGATGGTGGAGCTTGGTAGGAAGGCAATGGTGCTTGGTAATTTGGGGTAGGCTGATATGTGAGAGGAGATATTGGGTAGGTTTGGTATTTTATTGGGGATTTTGTTCTCTATGCAACCATCACGGCGCTTACGTCCCTTTTCTTGGACGTGCCACCAGACTGTAGAGCCTTGTTGGTAGCCTACAAAACCTCAAGGTTTGTGACCATACCACTTTTAATACTTTCTTCGATCCTTTCCTCTAGCTTGATGATGTCGGAAAATTGTCGACCTTTAATTAGCATCAACTTTTCATAGTACTGTGGGTCTTGAGCCCAGACAAAAAACTTGTTCATTTGCTCTTCTTCTAAAGCAGGCCTGACCTTAGCAGCTTCTGATCTCCAATGAGTAGCATACTCGCGGAATGTCTTTGTAGGTTTCTTCTTTAAGTTCTGGATGTAGAATACATATGGTGCATTCTGTGTGTTGAATTTGAATCTGTCCATGAAATCAGATGGCATACCTACCCAATTTGACCACTTCTTTGGGTCTTGGCTAATGTACCAAGACAGAGCATCTCCTTTCATACTTCTTATAAAAAGCTTCATGCGAATCTTTTCATCATTTCCTACTCTGACCAGCTTGTCGCAGTATGTCCTCTAATGAACTCTTGGATCCCTGGTGCCATCGAAAATCTCGAACTTGGGAGGTTTGTACCCCTCTAGCAGTTTGATATCTGGTTGAATGCAAAGGTCTTCGTAATTCAGTCCCTTGATCCCCTTGCTTCCTTCAACACCCCGAACTCGGCTAGTCAGCTTCTTGAGTTCTGCGGCCAGATTCCTGATAAGAGAGCCTTTGTCATCTGACTCAGGTGTGCTCGAGGCGGGTTTAATGGGGTTTGGTATGGTTTCCACATAGATGGGGGTGTCGTGGTGAGTGTGGAGATGATTATTTGTGGAGTTCAGTGGTTCAGGGGTGAGCAGTGGGGTGTTGTTTGAAGTGTGGCCTGTGTTGCAGTGATGATGGGGAGCGAGTTGGTTTTTTGGTTTCGAGATGTTTTGTGGAGGTGTAGGGTTGTGAGTGTTGGGAAAGTTGACATCTGGGGTGGTGAGGGAAAACGACAAGCTTGCCAAGTTCCGAACTTGGTCCAGTTCTTCTTGAAATTTCAACAACTTCTGCTCAAGCTGGGAGGCACTTTCCTTGGAAACTTGAATACCCTGAGTAACCTCTACCCGTTCAACTGGGTTTTCCTTTTTGATGTTGCTCAAATCTTCCATTTTCCCCATGTTCCGATTTCTGATGGGACTAGGAGGAGGAGTAGGTGGATGGCGTTTGGATCTTGTGGAGTATGATGACGATGCCAGAGTGCACAAACTAACATTTGGGAGGGGGGGAATAAAACAAAAGTAAAAACAAAATGGTAACAAGTTAGGAGGTATTATAAGGAAAAATGTTGCGATATTTAAACACGTAGTGTAGGAAATATAAAGTGTGTCCTAATTTTAGGGACCTCATTGTGCCCGAGGTAGGCCTAGCAACAAGTAAGTTTGGAAAACTTACAATGCTAAATGCCTCATTTTATTGATAGAAAAATATGACGAATCCCAAAACAACACTAAAATAGCATAAGGTAAAATGTCACTAATGGCCATTGGCCGTATTACATTTAAAGCAAAAAGGAAATAATCATATCTATTTAGTCCCTAAAGGACCTTCCCCAGACTCGGCATCTTTAGCTCCATCGAACAGCTTCACCAGCTCACGTAGTCCCAACAGCAAGTAGGCTCTAGCCAAGTGTTCTTCGTTTCCCTCAACATTCTGGCAATTTTCGTTTCCCTTAACATCTTCTGGTTGGACAAACATGTTAAGCATATAGTTCATTCTCCTTGGCTGATGGAAGGCAATATGATCATCCCAATCCCTGCTGTAAGGCCCCGAAAAATTTTGCTAAGTAACCTAGGATTTCGTGGTGCCACGTAGGCTAATTATAATATTTTATGTGATATTAACATGGTGTACATCAATTTGAATTGGTAAACATGTGTATAAGTCTCATGGTATGTAATTTGGGGTCCAAGGAAAAGCCTAAGTCTAAGAAAAGTTGGAAGAGTCCATAATAGGCTAAAATTCCCAATGATCTTGCACTAGTCTATACTTTGAACGAGTACATCTAACTATCTATAAGGTTTTAGGTGATTTATAACCTATCAAATGAAAGGTCTTCGAGTCTAGTTTCCAACGCTTCAAACCGTTTGTCATTTGGACATTCCTACACAAAGTTATGATCAAATTACCAAAGGCTGGAAAAACGCTATCTTCTGTCAAATCTGCGATCGCAGAATCACAATGCGGTCCGCATTTTTGATCTGCGATCGCAAATCTGACCGCAGACTGGGTCAGTGTAGCCCATTTTTGGGCAGTGATACTGCGATGCATTTGCGGCCCGCATACCCATTCTGCGGTGGATTCTGCGGTAGCATAGTTGACATCGGAGGGTTAATTTTCTAATTTTCATAACCCGACCCCATTTTGATATATAGCCTTTGGGGCTTCATTTGGGGTCATTTCCTACTGATTTTAGAGAGAAGTGAGAGTATTTTAGAGAGAGAAG